>CM038214.1:155671357-155754196 GCA_021442155.1 Cymbidium sinense
AACTAAATAAATATATAAAATAAAATAAAATAAAAATCTAAACTAAAACCTAAACCTAAACCTAAACCTTAAAATAAAATAAAATAAAATAAAAATAATAACTAAACTAAAATAAAATAAATAAAAACCTAAAATAAACTAAAAAAATTAAATAAACCAAAAAATAAAAACCTAAATAAAATAAAACCTAAAGATAAAAAAAATTAAAATAAACTAAAAATAAAATTAAATAAAAATTAAATAAAAACCTAAACCAAAAAAATAAAATTAAAAATAAAACCAAAAAATAAATAAAAAATAAAACCTAAACCCTATACTAAAATAAAAACCTAAACATAAAATAAACAAACTAAAATAAACCTAAACCTAAAAATAAAGTAAAAATAAAACTAAACTAAAAAATAAACATAAACTTAAACATAAACCTAAAAAATAAACCAAAATAAAATTCCTAAACTAAAATAAAAAAAACATAAAATGAATAAACTAAACTAAACAAAAAAAATAAACTTAAATGAAAATATAAAATAAACTAAATAAACTAAATAAACCTAAACCTATCGGTTTACTTAATTTTAAAAAAAGAACCCAAGCCCTAAACCCTAAACCCTAAACCCTAAGCACTAAATCCTAAACCCTAAACCATAAAACTAACCTTAAAGCCTAAACCCTAATCCTACAACCCTAAACCTACAACCCTAAACCCTAAACCCTAAAACCTAAACCCTAAACCCTAAAACCCTAAACCTTAAACCTTAAACTAACTCTAAATCCTAAACCCTAAAACCCTAAATCCTCATCTAACCCTAAACCAAAAGCTAACCCTAAACCCTAAACCCAAACTTAATAAAACAAAACTAAGCAAATAATAATAATAAAACTAATAATTAACTAATATCAAATAAGAAAACCTAACTAAAACTAATAAAACTGACTAAATAAATAATAAACCTAAAAACTAAAACTAATAAAAATTACTAAAACTAATAATAATAACTAAAACATAATAAACTAACTAAAACCATAAAACCCTAATAAATAAACTAAACTAACTAATAAAATAATAATAATAATAATAATAATAATAAACTAATAAATAATAAAACTAAACCCTAAACTAATAAAACTGAACCAATAAAACCTAATAATAACTAAACTAAAAACTAAAACTAAACTAAACAAAACTAAAAACCTAAAACCCCTAAACTAGTAAACTAAACTAAAATTGAACCCCAAAAAGCTAAAAAAAATTAAATAAACTAATAATAACTAATAAACTAAAAGCTAAAAAAATAATACTAATAACTAAATAATAATAAAATAAAACCTAAATAAAATTAATAAAACCCCCAAAAATAAAAACTAAACTAAAGAAACACTAAACCATAATAACCCCAACAAACCCAAATAAACAATAAACCTAAAACCAAATAAACCCCAAAATAAAAAAATAAAATAATAATAATAATAATAATAATAATAATAATAATAATAATAATAATAATAATAATAATATACAAAACTAATAAACCTAAACTCTAAATAAACTAATAACTAACAAATAATCATAATAAAACTAAAACCTAATAACAATAACTATACTAATTATACTAACTAAACCCTAAATCTTTTTAATTAAAAAAACCCTAAACCCTCAAGCCTAAACAATAAACCCTAAATCCTAAACCCTAAACCCTAACCCTAAACCCTAAACCCAAAAACTCTAAACCCTAAACCCTATACCATAAACCCTAAACCCTAAACCCTAAACCCTAAAAACCTAAAAACCTTTACCTAAACTAAATAAACCTAAAAATAAAATAAATAAATAAATTTAAACCTAAATAAAATAAAAATATAAAATAAAAGAAAAACCTAAACTAAAACCAAAACCTAAAACTCATAATAAAATAAAATAAAATAAAATAAACTAAAATAAAATAAAAAACCTAAACTAAACCAAATAATAAAATAAAACTAAAAATAAAAAACATAAATAAAATAAAAACTAAACATAAAATAAAAATAAAATAAACCTAAAATAAAATAAAAGAAAAACTAAATAAAACCTAAACCTAAAAAATAAACCTAAAAATAAAGAAAAATAAAACCTAAACCCTAAACTAAAAAAAAAAAACTTTAACCTAAAATAAAAATAAAATAAACCTAAACCTAAACTAAAATAAATAAAACCTAAACCTAATCCTAAAATAAATGAAACCTAAACCTAAACCTAAACTAATTAAAATAAAATAAGCTAAAAATAAACCTAAACCAAAGCTAAAAAATATAACCTAAAAATAAACCTAAAATAAAAACCTAAAACCTAAACAAAATAAATAAATAAAATAAAACCCTAAACCTAAACCTAAAATTAAAAATAAAACCTAAACCTTAAAAATAAAATAAAATAAACCTAAACCTAAACCTAAACCAAAAAAATAAACTAAAATAAAAGACCTAAATTAAAATAAAAAACCAAAACTAAAATAAATAAAATAAGCTACATAAAAATAAAAAAATAAACCTAAATCAAAATAAAAAATAAAGTAAACTAAAATAAATATAAAATAAATCAAATATATTAAATAAACTAAACCTATTGGTTTTCTTAATTTTAAAAAAAATACCTTAAACCCTAAATCTAAAACCCTAAACCATAAACCCTAAACCTACAACCCTAAACCAATAACCCTAAACCCTAAACCTTAAATAAAAAAAAAACCCTAACCCTAAAACTAACCCTAAACCCTAAACCTTAAACCTAAACCAAATGTTTACTTAATTTTTAAAAGAACCCTAAACCATAAATCCTAATCCCAAAGCCCTAAACCCTAAACCCTAAAACTAACCCTAAACCCTAAACACTAAACCTACAAACCTAAACCTACAACCTACAACCCTAAATCCTAAACCCTAAAACCCTAAACCTTAAACTTAAAGTAAAACTTAAACTAAAACTAACACTAAACTAAACCTTAAACCTACAACACTAAACTCAAACTTAAACTCCTAAACCCTAAACCCTAAACTTATAACTCTAAATTCTAAACTATAAACCTATAAAACACTAAACACTAAATCCTAAATCTAAACGAAAACCCTAAATCATATACCCTAAACCCTAACTCATAAACCCTAAACCCTAAAGCCTAAAATCCTAAACTAAACCCTAAAATTAACCCTAAACCTTATAGCTAAACCCAAACCCTAAACCCTAAACCCTAAACCATAGAAACCTAAAGACCTAAGCCTAAACTAAATAAAATGAAAAAAAAAACTAAACCTAAATAAAATAATAAAATAAAAATAATTAAAAACCTAAACTAAAAATTAATCCTAAACCTAAACCTAAAAAAATAAAATTAAAAAAAACCAAACTAATAAAAAATTAATAAAATCAAAACTAAAATAAAAATAAAATAAACCTAAAAATAAAAACCTAAATAAAATAAAACCCAAATGTAAAATAAAACCTATTATAAAATAAAATAAAAACTAAATAAAACCTAAACCTATAAATAAACCTAAAAATAAAGAAAAAATAAAACCTAAACCCTAAACTAAAAAAAACTTAAACCTGAAATAAACAAAATAAAATAAACCTAAACCTAAACTAAAATAAACTAAACTAAAATAAACAAAACCTAAACCTAAACCTAAAATAACCTAAAGCTAAACCCTAAACTAAATAAAATAAAATAAGCTAAAAATAAACCTCAACCTAAACTAAAAAATAAAACCTCAAAATAAACCCAAAATAAAAACCTAAAACTTAAACCTAAAAATAAAAAATAAAATCCTAAACCTAAACCTAAAAATAAAAAATAAAACCTAAATCTAAAAAAAATAAAATATAAAAAATAAACATAAACCTAAACTTAAGCCTAAAAAATAATTTACAATAAAATACCTAAACTAAAATAAATAAAATAAACTAAATAAAAATGAAAAAAACTAAATAAAATAAAAAATAAACTAAGTAAACTAAATAAACCTAAACCTACCGGTTTACCTAAATTAAAAAAACCCTAAATCCTAAACCCTAAACTCTAAACCATAAATCCTAAACCCAAAACCCAAAACCCTAAAACCTAAAACTAACCCTAAGCCCTAAACCCTAAAACTACAACCGTAAACCTACCAACCTAAATCCTAAACCCTAAGCCCTAAACCCTAATTCCTAAACACTAAACACTAAACCTAAACTCTAAACCTAAACTCCTAAACCTAAACTCAACCCTAAACTCAACTCCCTAAACCCTAAACTATAAACCTAAACTTAAAACCCTAAACTATAAAGACTAAACCTTAAACTCTAAACCTAAAATTAAACCCTAAAGACTAAACCTAAACTCTAACTAAAACTAAACCTAAAGACTAAATCCTAAACTAAACTCTAAACTAAACCTAACTCTAAACACTAATCTAAACCTAAACCCTAAAACCTAAACTAAAGTTTAAACACTAAACTTAAACCTACTAAACTAACCTAAACCCTAAACTCTAAAACTTAAAACCCTAAATCCTAAACCCTAAACCCTAAACCTTAAACCCTAATCCCTAAAAACTTAAAAACCTAAACTCAAACAAAATAAAACATATAAATAGAATAAATAAAAGAACCTAAACCTGAATAAAATATAATAAAAATTAAATTAAATATAAACCTAATCTAAAACCTAAACATAAGCCTAAAAATAAAATAAATAAAAACCTAAACTAAATAAAAAAAATTAAATAAACCTAAGAATTAAAAACATAAATAAAATAAGAACTAAATGTAAACTAAAAATAAAATAAACCTAAAATAAAATAATATAAAAACAAAATGAAAACCTAAACCTAAAAAATAAATGTAAAAATAAAACTAAAAAATAAATAAAAAATAAAACCTAAACCTTAAACTAAGAAAAACCTAAACATAAAATAAACATAAAATAAAATAAACCTAAACAGAAACTAAAATGAACTAAACTAAAATAAATAAAACCTAAACCTTAACCTAAAATAAACAAAACCTAAACCCTAAACTAAATAAAATAAAATAAACTAAAAAGAAACCTAAACCTAAACTAAAAAATAAAACCTAAAAATAAACCTAAAATAAAAAACCTATAACCTAAACCTAAAAAATTAAAATAAAAACCTAAACTTAAAAAATAAAATAAAATTAAAACTCAAATGAAAAATAAATGTAAACCTAAACCTAAATCTAAAAAATAAACTAAATTGAAAAACCTAAACAAAAATAAATAAACTAAACTAAATAAAAATTAAAAATAAACCCAAATAAAAATAAAAATAAAGTTAACTAAAATAAATAAAAAATAAACTAAATATACTAAATAAACCTAAACCTACCTTAAACACTAAATCCTAAACCCTAAGCCTTAAACCCTAAACCCTAAACCCTAAACCCTAAACCTACAACCCTAAACCCTAAAACTACAACCCTAAACTCTAAAAAACCCTAACCCTAACCTTAAACCTAAATCCTAAAAGCATAAACCCTAAAACCCTAAACCTTATACCCTAAACCCTAAACCCTAAAACTCAAACCCTAAACCCTAAACACCAAACCCTAAACCTAAACATAAAGTAACTAAATAAATTTTAAAAAAAACCTAAACCCTAAAACCTAATAAACCAAAACATAAACCTAAACCCTAAGAATGGAAACCTGAACCCGTGAAACATCACCACAACCGTTTATCTAAATCAAGGTGGAGGTAAAGGTGGAGGCAGCTTATCACTGGTGGTGGGGGATCTGGAGGTGGATATGGAGTGGTGGTCTGAGCAAGGTGGTTATGGAGGCGGAGGAGCTATGGAGGTGCCTGGTGGTGGTGGAGGGAGAGGTCAGGGATATGATGGTGGATCCCGCTACTCAAGAGGTCGAAGTGATTCTGATGGGAACTAGAGAACAAGAACCCACCCACCGCTTATGGAACTATGTCTTTACAATAGATGACTCTAGTTATTTAGGGTTTTAGTTTGCTCTATGGTCATTTCTTATCTATGTCTAGCTGTCTTAGAAAACTTGGTGTGTTACTTTTGATGAAATAAAATGAATTTGAATTTGTTATCTGTTAAAAAAACACAAAAACCCTAAATTCTAAACTAAAACCTAAACCCTAAACTAAAAAAAAATTCTAGACCTAAAATAAAAATAAAATAAATTAAACTTACACTAAAATAAACTAAACTAAATTAAATAAAAGCAAAACCTAAACCTAAACCTAAACTAAAAAATAAATATAAACTTAAACTTAATCCTAAAAAATAAACTAAAATAAAACATAAACTAAATTAAATAAACCTAAACTAAATAAACTAAACTATATAAAAATAAAAAATAAACCTAATAAAAATAAACTAAAATAAATAAAATAAACTAAGTAAACTAATAATCTAAATCTATCGGTTTACTTAATTAAAAAAAACTCTAAACCCTGAATCCTAAACATTAAACCCTAAACCATAAACACTAAAACTAACCCCAAACCCTAAACCCAAAACCTACAACACTAAACTTACAACCCTAAACCCTAAACCCTAAACCCTAAAATACCCTAAACCCTAAATCCTAAAACTTAAACTGTAACCCTAAACCTTATAACCTTAACCTTAAGAGCATAAACCCTAAAACCCTAAACCATAAACCCTAAACCCTAAACACTAACCCTAAACCCAAAAACCCTAAACTAAACCTAAAGTAACTATGTAAATTAAAAATAAACCTATTAAATAAACTAAAATAAAAAATATAAACTAAAATAAAAAACTTAAACTAAAATAAATAAACCTAAAATAAATAAACTAAACTAAATAAAAACAAAAAATAAACCTAAATGAAAATAAAAAAATAAAGTAAACTAAAATTAATAAAAAATATGCTTAATATATTAAATAAACCTAACCTATCAGTTTAATTAATTTTTAAAAAAATACCTTAAATCCAAAATCCAAAACCCTAATCCAAAACCCTAAACCTACAACCCTAATCTAAACCCTAAAACCTAAACCTTAACCCAAAACCTAACTTAAACTAAAAAATAACCATAAACCTTAAAGCCTAAACCCAAAGCCCTAAACCCTAAGCCCTAAAACTAACAACCCTAAACTGATAATAATAAATCATAAACCCTAAGCCCTAACACTAACCCTAAATCCTAAACCCTAAACCCTAAACACTAAAACTCTAAACCCAAACTCTAAACTAATCCTAAACCCTAAACCCTAAAGACTAAACTCTAAACCCTAAACACTAAACCCTAAACTAACCCTAAATCCTAAGCTAACCCTAAACCCTAAAAAAGCTAAAAACACTAAACCCTAAAGCCTAAACACTAAACTATTAACACTAAACACTAAATTGTAGACTTAAACCCTAAACCCTAAAACACTAAATAGTAAAACCCTAAACCCTAAACCCTAAACCCTAAACACTTAACCCTAAGCCCTAAAACCTAAAAACTTAAACTCAAACTAAATACCTGAACTAGAGATAAAAGATAAAAGATAAAATTAAGAAAAAATAGACTAAAACTTGACCTAAACCTAAAATAAAATAAAATAAAATAAAATAAAACTAAAATAAATAAAACCTAAAACTAAACTAAAAATATAATAAACTGGGAATAAAAAAACCAAAATAAAATAAAACTAAATGTAAAATAAAAAGAAATAAATAAACCTAAAATAAAATAAAATGAATAAAACTAAATAAAACTAAATCTAAAAATAAACATAAATATTAAACTAAAAAATAAATAAAAAATAAAACCTAAATCATAAACTAAAAAAATCCTAAACCTAAAATAAACAAAAAAAAAATAAGCCTAAACCTAAACTAAAATAAACAAAACTAAAATAAACAAAACTAAAATAAATAAAACATAAACCTAACCTAAAATAAACTAAACCTAAACCCTAAACTAAATAAAACAAAATAAACTAAAAATAAACCTAAACCTAAACTAAAAAATAAAACCTAAAAATAAACCTAAAATAAAAACCTAAAACCTAAACCTATAAAAATAAAATAAAAACCTAAACAAAAACATAAAAATAAAAAATAAAACCTAAACCTAAAAAATAAAATAAAATTAGAACTCAACTAAAAAAAATAAACCTAAACCTAAACCTAAATTTAAAAACTAACCTATAATAAAAAACCTATACTAAAATAAATAAACTAAATTAAATAAAAATAAAAAATAAACCTAAATAAAAAAATAAAACTAAATATATTAAATAAACCTAAACTTACCTTAAACATAAAATCCTATGCCCTAAGATGTAAACCCTAAACCCTAAACCCTCTAAACCCTAACCTAACCCTAAACCCTAAACCCTAAATCGCATACCCTAAACCTAAACATAAAGTAACTAAATAAATTAAAAAATAAACCTAAACCCTAAAACCTAATAAACCAAAACTTAAACCTAAACCATGAGAATGGGTAGAACCTTGACGGTAGGAACATCACCGTCAACCAGGCTCTGTCTAGATCTGCCAGTGGAGGCAAAGAAGGAGGCTGCAGTTATCGCAGTGGTGGTGGGGGATCTGGAGGTGCTAGTGGATATGGAGGTGGTGGTCAGAGCAATGGTGGTTATGGAGGCGGGAGGAGCGATGGAGGTTACAGTTGTGGTGGTGGCGGAGGGAGAGATCGGGGATATGATGGTGGATCCCGCTACTCAAGAGGTCGAAGTGATTCTGATGGGAACTAGAGAAATTGAAGAATGCCCGGTCCGATCTACTGCTTATGGAACTGTGTCTTTACAGTAGAGATGACTCTAATTATTTTGGGTTTTGGTTTGCTCTATGCGTGCTCACTTCTTATCTATGTCTCGCTTGTGTCTTAGAAAGCTTGGTGTGTTACTTGGTTGATGAAATCAAAATGATGAAATGTTGAATCTAAATTTTTTATATGTTAATAAAATAATCATAAACCTTAAACCCTAAACTAACTCTTGAACCCAGTACCTAAAACCTAAACCGTAAACCCTAAAAATCCTAAACCTTAAACACTAAATCCTAAACCTTAAACCCTAAAACAATAAAGCCTAAACCCTAAACAATAATCCCTAAACCCTATACCCTAAACCCAAACATTAAACCTAAAACCCTAAACACTCAACTAACACTAAACCCTAAACCCTAAAGCCTAAACCTTAAAAAGCAAAAAACCTAAACCTAAACTAAATAAATCCTAAAAACATTATTAATAAGAAAACTTAAACCAAAATAAAATAAAAAAATAAAATAGAATAAAAACCTAAACTAAAACCTAAACCTAAAAAAATAAAAAATAAAAACTAAACTAAAATAAAACCTAAACTAAACTAAAATATTAAAAAACTTAAATAAAATAAAAACTAAACCTAAAATAAATGAAATAAACTTAAAATAAAAACTAAATAAAACCTAAACCTAAAATAAACCTAAAAAATAAGTAAAATATAAACTTAAACTCTAAATAAAAAAAACCTAAAATAAACAAAATAAAATAAACTCTAAACTAAAATAAACAAAACTAAAACAAATAAAACCTTAACCTTAACCTAAAATAAAATAAACCTGAATCCTAAACTAAATAGAATAAAATAAACTAAAAATAAACCTAAACCTAAAAAAAAAATAAAACTTAAAAATAAACCTAAAATAAAACATAAAACCTAAATAAAATAAAACCTAAACTAAACATAAAATAAAAATAAAACTAAACCTAAAAATAAAATAACATTATAACTCACTAAAAAAAATAAACCTAAACTTAAACCTAAATTTAAAATAAACTAAAATAAATAAACTAAACTAAATAAGAATAAAATACCTAAATAAAATAAAAATAAAGTAAACAAAATCAATAAAAAAATAAAATATACTAAATAAACCTAAACCAACCTTAAACACTAAATCCTAAACCCTAAGGCTGAACCCTAATCCCTAAACCACA
Organism: Cymbidium sinense; assembly: GCA_021442155.1. Classification (NCBI taxonomy): domain Eukaryota; kingdom Viridiplantae; phylum Streptophyta; class Magnoliopsida; order Asparagales; family Orchidaceae; genus Cymbidium; species Cymbidium sinense. Next base: position 155,681,320 of record CM038214.1, read on the forward strand.
CATCCTAAACCCTAAAATACCTTAAATCATAACCCTAAACCTTAAACTATTAAAGCATAAACCCTAAAACCCTAAATCCTAAACCGTAAACCATAAACCCTAAACACTAAACCCTAAACCATAAATCTTAAACCCTAAACCCTAACCCTAAACCCTAAACCCTAAGCCCTAAACCTAAACATAAAGTAACTAAATAAATTAAAAAATAAACATAAACCCTAAAACAAAATAAACCAAAACTTAAACCTAAACCGTAAGAATGGGCAAAAATTTGATGGAAGGAACATCACCGTCAACCAGGCTCTATCTAGATCTGTCAGAGGAGATGAAGAAGGAGGCGACAGTTATCATAGTGGTGGTGGGGAATCTGGAGGTGCTGGTGGATATGGAGGTGGTGGTCGGAGCAGTGGTGGTTATGGAGGCGGGAGGAGCGATGGAGTTTATAGTCGTGGTGGTGGCGGAGGGAGAGATCGGGGATATGATGGTGGATCCGGCTACTCAAGAGGTCGATTACTGAGAACAAGATTGAAGAACGCTTCGATCTGCTTATGGAACTATGTCTTCTGAAGACTTTATTTAGGGTTTTAGATTCTATGCTTGCTCATTTCTTATATATGTCTCACTTGTGTCTTAAAAAACTTGGTGTGTTACTTGGTTGATGAAATCAAAATGAAGAAATGTTGAATCTTAATTTTTTATTTATTAAAAAAATAATCAAAAACCATAAACCCTAAACTAAGTTGAACCTATATAAACCCTAAACCCTAAACCACAAATCTTAAACCATAAACACTAAACCCTAAACCCTAAACCCACACAAATCCCACAAACCCTAAACCCTAAACCTAAAACTAAACCCTAAAATAAATCCTAAACCCTAAATGCTAAACCCAAACCTTAAACTAAACCCACACTTAAAATAATAAATAAACCCTAAACCTTAAACCCTAAAATGCTAAAAACCTAAACCTAAACTAAATAAAACATAAAAAATATAATAAATAAAATAAAAATAACCAAAATAAAATAAAAAAAATAAAATGAATAAAGTCTAAACTAAAACCTAAACTAAACTAAACCTACCTAAAATAAATAATAAAACCTAAACAAAATAAAATATTAAAAACTTAAATAAAATGAAACTTAACCTAAAACAAAATAAAATAAACCTAAAATAAAAAATAAATAAAACCTAAACCTAAAAAATAAACCTAAAAAATAAAAATATAAAATAAATAAAAAAAATGAAACCTAAAATAAAATAAAATAAACCTAAACCTAATCTAAAATAAAATAAACTAAAATAAAAAACCTAAGCCTAAACCTAAAAAAAACATTAAATAAAATAAAATAAATTAAAATAAACCAAACCTAAACTAAAAAATAAAACCTAAAATAATCCTAAAAAATAAATTTAAAACCTAAACCTAAAAGAAAATTAAAATAAACCTTAAAATAAAATAAAGCATAAACTACTAAAAAAATTAATCCTAAAAATTTAAACTAAAATAAAAAATAAAATAAAATAAAACCAAAATAAATAAATAAACAACATAAAATAAACTAAATTAAATAAAAATAAAAAATAAAATGAATTAAAATAAATAAAAAATAAACTAAATTAATTAAATAAACCTAAACCTACAAGTTTACTTAATTTTGAAAACATAAAAAATAAAAATACTAACCCTAGGCCTAAACTTAGACCTAAACAAAACTAAATCTTAAAAACCCTAACCTAAACTAAAACCCTAAACCCTACATAAACCACAAACACTGAACCTTAACTAGGCCCTAAACCACAAACCTGACCACTAAACCACAACCACAACACAAACCTAAAGCTAAACTAAATAAATCTAAAATAAAAAAAAAAAAAACCTAAATAAATAAAATAAAATAAAACCTAAACTAAAACCTACTAAACTAAAATAAAATAAAATAAAAGATAAAACTAAACTAAAATAAAATAAATAAACACCTAAACTAAACTAAAAGAAAATAAACCTAAAAATGAAAAATTTAAATAAAATAAAAAAACTGATATACAATAAAATAAAATAAAAATAAAACTAACTAAAAACCTAAACCAGATAAAATAAATAAAATAAACTCACATAAAATAAATAAATAAAACTAAACCTAAACTAAATAAATAAATAAACTAAAATACCTAAATCTAAAATAAAACCTAAAATAAACCTAAAGTAAAAACATAAACCCTAAACCTTAAAATGCTAAAAACCTAAACCTAAACTAAATAAAACCTAAAATTAAATAAATAAAAAACTTAAACCAAAATAAAATGGAAAAATAAAATAAAATAAAAATGTACTCTAAAACCTAAACCTAAACCAAAAACTAAAAAGAAGTAAAATATAAAATAAAAACTAAACTAAAATAAAATAAAATAAAATCTAAACTAAATTAAAAAATAAAAAAAACCTAAAATAAAATAAAATAAAAACTAAATGAAAACCTAAATATAAAAAATAAATCTAAAAATAAAATCTAAAAATATATAAAAAAAAACCTAAATCCTAAACTAAAAAGAAATTAAATAATTTAAACTAAAAATAAACCTAAACTAGAAAAAAAAAATAAAAAAAATAAAAGCATAAATCTTAAACCTAAAAATAAAATAAAAATAAAACTAAAACCTAAAATAAAATAAAAATAAAAAAATAAAACCTAAACCTAAGAAAATAAAATAAAAATAAAACTAAGCAAAAAAATAAACCTAAAGCCTAAAAAAACATAAAAACTAAAATAAAATAAACCAAAATAAACTAAACTAAATAAAATAAAATAAAGCTAAATACAAATAAATAAATAAAATAAATATAAACTAAACCTGGTTTAATTAATTTTAAAAAAATAAAATAAAATCAAAACCTAAAAAGCCGAATCACAACTCTAAATATAAACCCCAAACCCTACCATAAATGAAAATAACCAAAACCTAAACCCAAAATATAAAGCCAAAATAAACCTTAAAAATCTAACTGACTTAAACTAAAACCAAAAAACCCTAAACCTAAACCTAAAAAAAACTAAACTATAAACCTATTACAAACCTTAAATATATAATAAAAAATAAAACTAAATTAAAACCTAAACCTTAAATAAACATTAAATCTATAACAAAATAAAATCTAAACTAAACTAAAAATAAACCTAAAATAAAACCTAAATAAAATAAAACTAAACATAAAATAAAATAAAACCTAAAATAAAATAAAATAAAACTTAAACCAAAATAAATAAAATAAACCCAAACCCAAACTAAAATAAAATTAACCTAAAATAAAATAAAATAAACAAAATAAAATAAATCTAAACTACTAAACTAAACTAAAGATAAATAAACTTTAACTAAAATAAATAAACCCAAGTAAATAATAAAATAAAAACTAAACTAAAAATAAACCTAAAATAAACAACCTAAAAATAAATAAAACTAAACCTAAACCTAAAATAAAAATAAAACCTAAACCTAAAAAAATAAAGAAAAATAAAACTAAATTAAAAAATAAAATAATAAACCTAAACCTAAAAATAAACTAAAATAAAAAAACAAAAAATAAATAAACCAACTAAATAAAAAAAATAAACCTAAATAAAATAAAAAATAAAGTAAATTAAAATAAAATAAAAATAAAATAAATAAACCTCTTGGTTTGAATTTTTAAAAAAATTAAAAAACCCTAAACCCTAAACCCTAAATCCTAGACCCTGGACCTAAACATACCCCCAAACACTACCCTAAACTAAACTGACTAAACTTAAAATAAAACTAAAAAATAAATATAAAAACCTAAATATATATAAAATAAATAAAAATAAAATGAAAACCTAAACTAAAACCTAAACCTAAACCTAAACCTTAAAATAAAAAAAAAATTTAAATCTAAACTAACAAAAAAAAATTCCTAAACAAAATTAAAAAATAAAATAAACCTAAAAATAAAAACTTAAATAAAATAAAAACTAAACGTAAAATAAAAATAAATAAACATAAAAGAAAATAAAATAAAAATTGAACCTAAAAATAAATAAAAAATAAAACCCAAACTTAAATTAAAAAATTAAAAACTAACCCTAAAATAAAAATAAAATAAACAAAATAAAATAAATAAACTAAAACTAAAATAAACTAAAAATAAACTTAAAAAAAAATAAACTAAAACTAAACCCTAAACTAAATAAAACAAAATAAACTAAAAATAAAGCTAAAAATAAAGCTAAAATAAAACCTAAAATAAACCTAAAACTTAAACCTAAAAAAATAAAATAAAAACCTAACTAAAAAAAAAAACCTAAACCAAAAATAAAATAAATATAAAACTAAACTAAAAATAAACATTACTAAACTAAACCTAAAATTAACTAAATAAAACCTAAACTAAAATAAATAAACCAAACTAAATAAAATAAAAAAATAAACTAATTAAAATAATAAAATAAAAAAAATAAATTAAATTTAATAAAAATAAATAAATAAACTAAATATTTGGTTACTTTTCTTTTTTTGAAAAAAATACTAAAACCTAAACCTAAACCCTAAAACCCTAAACCACTAAACCTAAACCACAGGCTGACTAAAAACCCTAAACTCTGACGTTAAACCTGAGCCACAAACCTAAACCATAAAATACCACTACTAAAATCCTAAACCCCAAACCCTAAACCCTAAACTGAGCCTTAAATCCAAAATCCTAAAACCTAATAAACTAAATACATAAAACACAATAAAAACCTAAATAAATTAAAAATCAAATCAAATATATAAAAATAAACCAACTAAACCTAAACCTAAAATTAAATAAAATAAAATAAATAGCTAAACTAAAACAAAATAAAAAAAAAAAATAAATAAAAAAATACATAAAAATACTAAATAAACTAATAAAATGACAAAATAAAAACTAAACTTAAAATAAATAAAAATAAAACATCCCAAAACTAAAAATAAAAAAATAAACTATAAAATAAAATAAATAAAATAAAATAAACTAAACCTAAACTAAAATAAACTAAAATATATATAAAATAAATAATAAACATAAAGTAAATAAAATAAATTAAACTAAAAGAAAACCTAAACTAAACAAAAAAATAGAACTAATACCTAAACCTAAAATAAAATAAAACTTAAGCCTAAAAATTTAAAAAATTAAACATAAACCTTAAAATAAAATAAAAATAAAACCAAACTAAAAAATAAACATAACCTAAACTTAAACCTAAAAAATAATCTAAAATAAATAAACCTAAAATAAATAAACTAAACTAAATAAAAATAAAAAATAAAGCTAAATAAAATATAAAAACAAAATCAAAAATAAAAACCTAATCTAAAACCTAAACCTAAACCTAAGTAAAAAATAAATAAAAAATATAGAGTAAACTAAAATAAAATAAAGAGAATCCTAAACTAAATGAAAAAAAATAAACTTAAGAATAAAAAACCTTAACAAAATAAAACTAAGCAAGATAAAATAAAATAAACCTAAAATAGATAAAGTAAAACCTAAACCTAAAAAAAATAAATAATAAAACTTAAAATTAAATAAAAAAATAAATCCTAAACCTAAACCTAAAATAACCTAAACCTAAACCTAAACCTAAATAAAAAAAAATAAACTTAAAATAACCTAAACTCAAATATAAATTCTAAAAATAAAACATAAAATAAAACCTAAACCTAAACAAATTAAGTAAAAACCTAAACCTAAACCTAAAAATAAAAAATAAAACCTATACCTACAAATTAAAATAAAAATAAAACTCAACTAAAAAATAAATCTATACTAAACCTAAAAAAAGTAAACTAAAATAAAAAACCTAAACTCAAATAAAAAAACCTAAAATAAATAAACTAAACTAAATAAAAAAATAAACCTAAATAAAATTAAAAAGTAAAATAAATAAAAATAAATTAAAAATAAACTAAGTAAACTAAATAAACCAAAACTACCGATACCTAATTTAAAAGAAAACCTAAACCCTAAATCCTAAACCCTAAACCCTAAACCCTAAACTCTAAAGCAAACCCTAAACCCTAAACCCAAAACCTACAACACTAAACCTACAACCTACAACCATAAACCCTAAAAACCACTAAACCCTAAACCCTAAACCCTCAACCCTCAACCCTCAACCCTAAACCCTAAACCCTAACCTTATACCCTAAACCCTAAAAGCATAAACCCTAAAACTAAACCCTAAACCCTAAAATCTAAACTAAACCTAGACCTTAAACCCTAATCCTAAACATTAAACCCTAAAAGTATAAACCCTAAAACCCTAAAACCTAAACCCTAAACCTTAAACCCTAAACTCTAACCCTATACCCTAAACCCTAAACCTTAAAGCTTAATCCTAAACCTAAAGTAACTAAATAAATTAGAAAATAAACCTAAACATTAAAACCTAATAAACCTAAACCTGAACCTAAACCTTAAAAATGGGCAAAACCTTGATGGCAGGAACACCACTATCAACCAGGCTAAGTCTAGATCTTGTAGTGGAGGCGAAGGCAGAGGCGAAGATTGTCATAGTGATGGTGGGGGATCTGGAGATGCTGGTGGATATGGAGGTAGTGGTCAGAGTAGTGGTGGTTATGGATGTGGGAGGAGCGAGGGACGTTATAGCCGTGCAGTGGAGTAGGGAGAGATTGAGGATATGATGGTGGATCTCGGTACTCGAGAGGCCAAGGTGGTTCTGATGAGAACCAAAGAAATTGAAGAACTGACCGATTTGTCGCTATGGATTGCCTTTATAGTAGACGCTTCGTTATCTGTGGTTTTGATTTGCTCTACACGTGCTCATTTTTTATCTATGTCGTCGCTTATGTCTTAGAAAACTTGGTGTGTTACTTGATCGATGAAATCCAAAAGAAGAAATGTTGAATATGAATTTGTTATCTATTAACAAAAAAAACTATAAACCCTAAACCCTAAACTAAAACCTGAACCTTAGACCAAAAACCTAAACCCAAAATCCCAAAAACCCTAAACCCTAAACCCTAAAACCAAAACCCAAAACCCTAAACCCTAAACCTTAGAACCTAAACCCCAAACCTTAAATCCAAAACCCAAAACCATGAACTAACACTAAACCCTAAACCCTAAAATGCTAAAAACCTAAACCAAAACTAAATAAAACATAAAAATAAAATAAAATAAAAACTTAAACTAAAACTTATTCCTAAACCAAAACCTAAACAATAAAAAATAAAAATAAAAACTAAACTAAAAGAAAATAATAAAAACCAAAACTAAACTAAAAAAAAAACTAAATAAAATAAAACTAAACCAAAAATAAAAATAAAATAAACCTAAAATTAAATAAAATAAAAACTAAATAAAAACCTAAACCTATAAAATAAACCTAAAAATATGTAAAAAAATAAAATTTAAACCCTAAAAAATACCTAAACCTAAAATAAAAATAAAATAAACAAAAACCTAAACTAAAATAAACCTAAACCTAAACCTAAATTAAACTAAACCTAAACCTAAACCAAAACACTAAATAAAATAAAATGAACAAAAACTAAACTAAACCTAAACTAAAAAATAAAACCTAAAAATAATCCTAAAATAAAAACCTAAAACCTAAACCTAGAAAAATAAAATAAAAACCTAAACCTAAACCTAAAAATAAAAAATAAAACCTAAACCTTAAAAATAAAATAAAACTTAAACTAAACTAAAAAATAAACCTAATCCTAAACCTAAACCCCAAAATTAAACTAAAATAAAAAACTTAAACTAAAATAAGTAATCTAAACTAAATAAAAATAAACATAAAAAATAAAATAAAAATAAAATAAACTAAAATAAATAAAAAATAAACTAAATAAACCTAAACCAACAAGTTTACTTAATTTAGAAAACATGAAAAATAATAAAATAATAAAAAAAGCCCTAACCTTAAACCCGAAACAAAACCTTAAACCTACAACCCTAAAACCTAAACCCTAAACCTTAAAACTCTAAACCCTAAAACCCTAAACCTTAAACTATAAACCCTAAAACCCTAAACAATAAACCCTAAACCCTAAACCAAACCCTAACACCTACAAACCTAAACCCTAAACCCTAAACCTTAAATCCGAAACCCTAAACCCTAAAAACCTAAAAACCTAAACCTAAATTAAATAAAATATAAAAATAAAATAAAAAAACCTAAACCTAAATAAAATAAGAAAAATGAAATAAAATAAAAACCTAAACTAAAACCTAAACTTAAACCTAAACCTAAAAATAAAATAAATTAAAAGATAAAAACTAAAATAAAATAAAATAAATAAAAACCTAAACTAAACTAAAAAATAAAATAAACCTAAAAATAAAAAAACATAAATAAGATAAAAACTAAATGTAAAAAATAAAATAAAATAAACCAAAAATAAAATAAAATAAAACTAACTAAAAACCTAAACCTAAAATAAAGAAAATAAAATAAATATAAACCTAAACTAAAATAAAATAAACTAAAATAAATAAAACATAAAACTTAAACTAAAATAAATAAAAAATAAACACTAAACTAAATAAAATAAAATAAACTAAAAATAAACATAAACCTAAACTAAAAAATAAAACCTAAAATAAACCTAAATTAAAAACCTAAAACCAAAACTTAAAAAAAAAAAAAACCTAAACCTAAGCCTAAGAATAAAATAAAAATAAAACTAAACTAAAAAATAGGCATAAATCTAAACCAAAACCTAAAAAATAAACTAAAATAAAAAACATAAACCAAAATAAATAAACCTAAAATAAATAAACTAAATAAAAATAAAAAATAAAACTAAATAAAAATAGAAATTGAAATAAACTAAAATAAATACATATAAAACTAAATAAACTAAATAAACCTCAACCTATCCGTTTACTGATTTATAAAAAAAAACCCTAAATCCTAAACCCTAAACCCTAAACCTAAATCATAAATCCTAAACCCTAAACACTAAACCCTAAAACTAACCACAAACCCTAAACCCTAAACCTTCAACCCTAAATATATAACCCTAAATCCTAAACCCTAAACCCTAAAAAAACATAAACCATAAACATAAACTAAACCTAAATTAACCTAAACCCTAAACTAAACCTAAACCTAAACTAAACCTAAACTAAACTAAAACCCTAAACCTAAACCCTAAACTAACCTAAACCTAAACCCTAAATAAGAAACCCTAAACTAAACTATGAAACTATAAACTCTAAAGCTAAAGCCTAAACATTAAACCAACTATAAACCTAAACTTAAACCTAAACTAAACTCAAAACCCTAAACCCTAAAGCTAAACACTAAAATAAACCCTAAACTAAACCCTAACCTAAACCTACACTAAAACCCTAAACCTAAACACTTAAACCTCAAACCCTAAACCCTAAACCCTAAAAAAACCTAAAACTTAAACCTAAACAAAATAAAACTAATAAATAAATAAATAACCCAACATAAATAAAATAAAAAATAAAACAAAATAAAAAATGTAAACATAAAACTAAATATAAAATAAATAAAAAAACTAAAATAAAATAAATAAAAACCCAAACTAAACTAAAAAATAAAATAATCCTAAGAATAAAAAACATAAATAAAATAAAAACTAAATGTAAAATAAGAATAAAATAAATCTAAGATAAAATAAAATAAAAACTAAATAAAAAAATTAAACATAAAAAATAAAACTAAAAATAAATAAAAAATAAAACCTAAACCCTAAACTAAAAAAAAACCTAAACCTAAAATAAAAATAAAATAAACAAAATAAACTTAAACCTAAACCTAAACTAAAAATAAATAAAACCTAAACCTAATCCTAAAATATACTAAACCTAAACCTAAACCTAAACTAATTAAAATAAAATAAACTAAAAATAAATCTAAACTTATACCTAAAAAAATATATATAAATAAAACTAAACTAAAAAATAAGAATAAACTTAAACCTAAACTTAAAAAAGAAACTAAAATAAAAAACCTAAACTAAACTAAATAAATCTAAAATAAATAACCTAAACTAAATAAAAAAAAATAAACCTAAATAAAAAAGGAAAATAAAATAAACTAAAATAAATACATAAAAAACTAAATATACTAAATAAACCTCAACTTACCGGTTTAGTTAATTTAAAAAAAAAACCTAAACCCTACACCCTAAACCTTAAATCCAAAACCCAAAAGCCAAAACCCTAACACTAAACCCTAAACCCTAAACCCTAAACCCTAAACCCTAAACCTACAACCCTAAATCTTAAACCCTAAACCCTAAAAAACCCTAAACCAAAAACACTAAACCCTAAACCCTAAACAAAGCCCAAACCCTAAACCCTAAACTCTAAACCCAAAACCCTAACCCTAAATCATAAATCCTAAACCCTAAACTAACCCTAAACCCTAAACCCTAAACTCTGAACTGTGAAAACAATAAACTCTAAAGCCTAAAGCCTAAACCTTAAACTAATGCTAAACCCTAAGCTAACCCTAAACCCTAAAACCTCAAAATCCAAAACCCTAAAGCCTACACACTGAATCATAAACCATAAACCCTAAACCCTCAACCCTAAACCCTAAAACCCTAAATCCCCAAACTTAAAATAAAATAAATAAACTAAATTAAATAAAAATAAAAAATAAACCTAAATAAAAAAATGCAAATAAATAAATAATAAAATAATAAACTAAATAAACCTAAACCTATTGGTTTACTTAATATACAAAAACATAAACACTAAATCCTAAATCCTATGCCCTAAACCCTAAAACTGACTCTTATCCTTAAACCCTATACCTACAACCCTAAACCTACAACCCTAAACCCAAAACCTTAAAACCTTAAATCCTAAACCCTAAATGCTAAACCATAAACCCTTAGCCCTAAACCTTAAAACCCTAAACTTTGAACCCTAAGCCCAAAACCCTAAAACCCTAAACCCTAAATCCTAAATCCTAAACCCTAAACCCTGAACATTAAATCCTATAACCTAAAAGATTAAACCCTAAACTCCAAACCTTAAACCTTAAATCCTAGACCATAAACTAACCCTAAACCCTAAGAATGGGCAAAACCTTGACTGAACATCACCTCAACTGCTACTCACATCTATGAGTCAAGACGAGGTGGTGGTTATCGTAGTGGTGGTGGGGGATCTGGAGGTGCTAGATGATATAGATGTGGTGGTCAGATCAGCAGTGGTTATGGAGGCAGGAAGAGCGATGAAGGATACAACCATGGTGGTGGTAGAGGGAGAGATCGGGGATATGATGGCGGATCCTGTTACTTGAGAGGCGGGGGTGGTTCTGATGGGAACTAGAGAAAATGAAGACCGATCCAATTTGCTGCTTATGAAACTATGTCTTTACAGTAGAGATGGTTTTACTTATCAAAAGATTTTGATTTGCTCAATGGGTGGTCATTTTTGATCTATGTCGTCGCATTTATCTTAGAAAATGTGGGGTGCTACTTGGTTGATGAAATCGAAAAGAAGAAATGTTGAAATTGCATTTGTTCTCTATTAAAAAAACCTTAAACCCTAAACTAAAGCATAAACCTTAAACCTAAAACCTAAATCCTAAACCCTAAACCCTAAACCCTAAACCCTAAACCCTAAACCCTAAAAAGCTAAAAACCTAAACCTAAACTAAATAAAACTTAAAAATAAAATAAATAAGCAAACCTAAACCAAAATAAAATGAAAAATAAAATAAAATAAAAACATAAAGTAAAACCTAAACCTAAACCTAAAAAAAAGAAAATTAAAAATTAAAACTAAACTAAAATAAATTAAATAAAAACCTAAACTAATATAAAAATATATAAAACCTAAATAAAATAAAAACTAAACCTATAATAAAAATAAAATAAAATAAAAACTAAATAGAAACCTAAAGTTAATAAATAAACTTAAAAATAAAACATAAAAATAAATAAAAAAATAAAACCTAAACCCTAAACTAAAAAAACAAAACCTAAAATAAAAATAAAATAAACAAAATAAAATAAACCTAAACCTAACTAAAATAAACTAATCCTAAGCCTAAACCTAAAATAAACTAAACCTAAACCTAAACCTAAACTACATAAAATAAAATAAACTAAAAATAAACCTAAACTTAAACTAAAAAATAAAACCTAAAAATAAACCTAAAATATAAATCTAAAACCTAAACCTAAAAAAGAAAAATAATAAACTGAAACTTAAACCTAAAAATAATAAATAAAACATATACCTAAAAAATAAAATAAAATAAAACTCAACCAAAAAATAAACTTAAACCTAAAATATAAACTAAAATAAAAAACTTAAACTAAAATAAATAAACTAAACTAAAAAAATAAACCTAAATAAAAATAAAAAATAAAAGAAACTCAAATAAGTAATAAATAAACTAAGAAAACCTAAAACTATCGGTTTACTTAATTTTTTTAAAAAAACCCTATACCATAAGTCCTAAACCCTAAACCTTAAACTCTAAACCTTAAAACTAACCCTAAATCCTAAACCCTAACCCTACAACCCTAAACCTACAACCCTAAACCCTAAAACCCTAAACCCTAAACCTTAAACCTTAAACCTTAAACCCTAAACCCTAAAACCCTAAACCCTAAACCCTAAAACCCTAGACCCTAAACCCTAAACCCTAAACCCTATACTTAAACCCTAAAACCTACAACCCTAAACCTTAAACCCCAAACCCTAAACCCTAAACCATAAACCTAAACTAACCCTAAACACTAAACCCTAAATCTTAAACCCTAAACTAACCCTAAACCCTAAGAATGGATAGAACCTTGTTGACAAGAACATCACCGTAAACTAGGTTCACTCTAGATCTAGCAGTGGAGGCAAAGATGGAGGTGACACTCATCGCAGTGGTGGTGGGGGATCTGTAGGTGCTAGTGGATCTAAAGGTGATAGTGGATATGGAGGTGGTGGTCAGAGCAGTGGTGGTTATGGAGGTGGGAGAAGTGACGGAGGTTACAACCATGGTGGTGGTGGAGAGAGAGATCATGGATATGATGGCAGATCTCACTACTCAAGAGGTCGGGGTGGTTCTGATGGGAATTAGAGAAACTAAGAATGACCGGTCCATCTATTTATGGAACTATGTCTTAGTAGATGGTTCTACTTATCGGTTTTGATTTTCTCTATGGGTGCTCATTTTTGATCTATGTCATCGCTTATGTCTTAGCAAACTTGGGGTTCTACTTGGTTGATGAAGTAGAAAAAAAGAAATATTATAACTGAATTTATTCTCTATTAAAAAAAACCTTAAACCCTAAACCCTAAACCTTAAACCCTAAACTTAAACTTAAACCCTAAACCTAAAACCTATACCCTAAACCCTAACCCCTATACCTTAAACCCTTAACCCTAAACCCTAAATCCTAAACCCTAAGAACCCTAAACCCTAAACCCAAAAATCTAAACCCTAAACCCTAAAACCATAAAGCCTAAACCCTAAACCCTAAACCCTAAAAACTACATCCCTAAACCCAATACCCTAAACGCCAAACCCTAAACCCTAAACCTTGAATAATGATGTCATTAAGAGTAGATCTATAGAATGTCCTAATCCTAACATAGTTATGGTAGCTAAATAAAATGTCTTCAAGAGACTTTCCCTTGATTATTAGGGATTTGAATACCTTAAACCCTAAACCTAAATCATATTATAATACCATTTATTATAGATGTAGAAAGCATCATATATTTGAGCATGTAGTGATGTGTTTTTGGATGTTATAAGATGTTTTAAAATGTTTTAGTATATTATGGTGTTGTGCCCTATAGTTTATACTAATCTAAATCATAAAAATATTGATTTAATAAATTAGATGATGAAATTTGTTAAATTTGAAGTGGGAATTAGGTTGTAGTACCAAAGGTGTGCCACTTGTAGTCTAAAAAGTAAGATTTTATGTTCAAAATAAATATTATATGTTGTAGAGTAGTATAACATCATATATCATAATATATTGTTCTACACATTTTAAATTTGTTTAGTATTTTACAATCATGCTATCAAGCCTACACTAGCATTATTTATAAAAATGTTGATTTAGACATTAAAATGGTGGAATTTGGCCAAATTCATAATAGGTAGAGCATGGCATCATTATATATTATTTCAATTTAAAATATGTAAGTGATACAACTAAAATATATAGTTTTTTTTTAATGTTTAGACTAATTTTATGATTTTTTTATCTTAAGAAATCCCTTGTGATGTGATACAATATAATATAATATAATATGTTATAGTGTATTATAATATAGGATTCCTTAACATAGTGTAGCATCTTGCATTATAGCATACTATTGTGTATTACTACTTATTGTTTAGCATATTTTAGTTTGTTATAGTATGATGTAGTAGAGTTTGTACTAGTATAATTCATAAAAATACTGATTTATAGGTTGAGATAATGGGATGTGGCCAAATTTAAGGTAAGCTTTAGGGAACGTCATTCAGGTGTGCTATGGTGTGTCATTTAATCAAAAGAAAGGAATTTTGCATCCAAAATAAATGTTCATTTTTCAACCAAATTTTATAATTTTTTTGCTTAAAGTGATTCAATTTTGAAGGTGTAACGTAAGATAATACATTATATGAAATCATATTAAAATATAATGTACATAATAATATTAATTCATATATATATATATTATGTGGTGGTGTGTTAGTAAATCTTATTGTACATTTTAGTATGTTTTACTTTTGTTATAATACATTGGGTCAAAACTCACAAAATGTTAATTTGATGGTTGAGATGGAAGAATTTGGCCAAATTCATGGCTCACAAAGAAGCAACACAAAAATTATGCAATTTTGTACCATTTCTAATAGAAAAAATAACAATTTTACATCCAAAATGAACATTATTCATATTTTGAGAAAATTTTGTTATTTGTTTCTTTTAGTCTAATGAGGTGTAATGTTATACAATATATTATATTATACAAAATTATAATATAACATCATATATTATAATATAATATAGTTTGTTAATTCACACCATAATATGTTTAGCATGATATTGTATAGTTTGAGCTACACCATCACAAATCATAAAATGTTGATTACAATGTTAAGATGATGTAATTTGAATGAATACATTGTTAAGCTTTTGGTTGAAGTATTAAAGGCATGTATAAGAGAAGAAATAAGATTTGATGAGAATTCCATGTCAAGGACATGAAGGGAGAACAGGAATGGGATCACACATGCATTTGACATGACATGTGAGGGTCTATGTCGAGAGCATAGAAGAAGAAAATCTGCTAGGGATAAGGTTTGAATTCAATTTGATTATATGATTTGTGGAAAGAAGATCCGTTAGAGATAAGAATCTAAAATCCACCAGGGATTAAGATCGAATCGACTTTAATTTATTTTGTTTTAATTGATGTGGAGGCATATCTACTAGAGATATGGGCTCGAGTCCACTGGGGATCTGGTATATGAAACTTCCACTAGGGAAGTAGGTTCGGGCTTTCCTCTAGGGATTGGGATTTGCATTTGATTTTATAGATTTGTTATGTATCCACTAGGATAAGAGATTGGTTGGATTTCTTTGATTTAGACTCTACTGAGAGAGTTGGTTTAATTTGGCTCCACTAGGGAGGCTGATTTTGAATTTGATTTATTTGAATAAGATTTGGGGCTCCACTGCGGAGAAGGGTGCGATTTAACTCTACTGGGAAAAATTAGATTAGGTTTAATTTAATCTGAGTTAATGTATAGACTTTATTAGTGTGCAATGGACCCACAGAGAAGGGGCCATATCAACTTTGACCTATCATAGGTTTATAAATCCAAAGGGATAGTCTACTGGTTGTGGGATAGAGCTAGCCAACCTTAGGGGTTGCCTTTTGGTGTACAATGGCTGTGCTAGGAAGAAGGCGTAGCAGACTTACATCTCCTAAAGCAAGGAACAACCACTGTGGTGACCTATTGGATGCATAACAAATCGAACCTAACCTAGGGCGACTACTAAGTGAATGTTGATGGGGACTTATGTTAACTCAAAAGTAGTCAGGATTAATTTTATCTTAATTTCATGTGATTTGATATGGTTTAGTTTGATTTCAATTTGAGGGCATATTCATTGGGGATGTGAGCTCGATCAAATTTGAAAGATTTAATTTATGGACCACATCGGTGTGCGATGGACCCACAAAGAAGGGGCTATATCAGACTTGTCCAATCTCAGATTTATAATTCCAAAAGGATAGTCTACTAGCCGTGGAGTAGAGCTAGCCAACCTAAGGGGTTGCCTTCGATGTAAATGCTAAGAAGGCGAGTTACATCTTCTAAAGTAGGGAACAAATGCTGGAGTGACCTATTAGTAGTACAACAAATCAAACCCGACTTAGGGGAAACTACTGAGTGAATGGCATTGGGGACTTATATCAAGTCAAGAGTAGTCAAGTGATTCCTATAGGGAGTTTTGCTGACACTGCATTAAAGATAGGATACATGCCTAGGAAAAGGTACTGCTAGGGGTGTCCTCCTAATACACAAGTGAATACATATTTTATTTATATATTTGCATGAACCTTGTTGGTGTGCAAAGGACCACACTAAGAAGGGGCTATGCTGACCTTGACTTGCCTCAGATTTATTGGACCAAGGGAGAACTGCACATCCACATAATGGATTCTCCAACCATAAAGGTGGTTACCAGGAAAAGGGAACTGTCTAATCCGATAGTAACCCGGGTAGTGTCTAAATGGGTTCACAAAGGATGTGATCTAAATATAGGTGTTGCTAGGGGCGTTATCCTAATCCCTGGAAAAGAAAGCCTATCATTGTATGGTGGCCAACTCAAGGAGAAAGTGTAGCAGACTTACATCTGCCATGAGTGGTGTATCCTAATATCCATCGACAGTGTGTATCCATCAAGATAGTGAGAACAAACCAACCTATTTGTGTAATGATCAATCTGGAAAGAAAGCATGTAGGCTTAGAACATTCTAAGTAGAATTAATCATTGGGATAGTTTATCATCTACAAGACATATATTATTAAACTTAGAGTGACTACTAAGCGGGGATCCCCAAGGAAGGATTGGACCTAGACTTGAAGTAGTCAAGAGGGAAGGAACTACTAGGGGGCTTATCCTAAACCTCAAATATACTTGACACAGTTAGTGCATGAAGGTGAATCTAAGAAGAAAGTGATGCAGACTCACATCCTCTTAAATTCATTTGAAGTAGTCTGACCTATGATTTGACTAAGTATGTGGGTTTAACCCTTTCTTTGCTAAATTATGAACACAAGGCAAGTACTAATCAAAAGGTAATTCTATTAAATATTTATATAAATCATCCTCAAGTTCTACATCAACACTTGAGGATGATGCTCCCAGAAAGAACCTCTGAGTCTTCACACCTGTGGATGACTTAGGAGATTCTTTAACTACCAAACCCTCAGCTTTTTGAGAGGAAAGTGGGGTTAAAGCTAAGATTCCCAAATAATGCCTAATTATTTCACATATAGAATTGGATACACTTATGCTTTGCTTTGGAGCCCAGTCTTCATCGCTATCTAACTCAAGTGTCACCTCCAAGGGAATCTACTGCTGAGAAGAGCTAGTTGGTGTGCTAACCATATTAGACTCATCCTATGAACTAGATTCTACGTCTATATGGATAGCAAATGTACTCCTGGTAGCTGGGACATATCTTCTATTGGGTGTCCAATATTGAGCTTTTAAACCCCTAGGATTGCCTCTGAACTGGCCTCTTTGTCTACCTATTGGAGGTCAGGTCGTCCTACCCATATGTTGGAATGGAGTAATGAACTGTGGGTGGAATCTAATGTTAGGCTCCACTTCCTCCTCCAAGTCTATTTTTGCTCCCTTTTATTTTATTTTTCATTTTCTCTTCTATTTTCTTTTTCTTTATCTCTATCTTTTTTTACTTTTTATTTTCTATTTTATTTTTAAACTTTGGCCAAGTTCGCTAGAATAGATTTGTTGATTTTGAGGGAGGTAGTATGCTGCATCCTCATATATGCTGACCTCGTGAACTGTAAATGGCTTGAGATCTCCTTTGACACAATAGAGGATCCCACCTCTCACAAACTTCATACATTGATGTAGAGAGAATAGAACTATGTTGTTCTCATGTATCCATGGTCCTCCAAGCAATGCATTGAAAGATGTATCTAAGTGTATAATGTGAAACTTGGCTTCGGTCTTCTAATCATCTATCTCCAAAGGTAACACTATGGAGCCTAAGACCTATTGACCTCAAGTTTGGAGTGCAGATTCAATCTTCCCATCTTAAACTTAGGAGTCTTCTAGATAGTAAGACTTCCTAAGTCATAAGAAACTTCTAACAATTAGATAAACACTTAACCTAATCCTAAAGACTTAGAAGGGTTAACCTTAAGATTAGGTTATGCCTTAGGGATTAGGATAATCCACCTATTTGACAACCCAAATCCAATCCATGTTCACCTTCTTGAACCAAACCTCAAGTTTAATTCAAACAATAAATTCAAATCCAAATCCAAACCCAAATTCCAAAATGAAATGATTGAAGCCCATGATCAAATCCAAACTTGAAACCCTTCCTATGCCATATGACCTATCACATGGACTTTGCCAAATCTTAATTCAAATCAATCCAATATCAATTGATTTTCTCATAATAAATTTATATCTTCAATCATCTTCCTAAATATAAATCAAATCTACATTCAAATGATCAAAACTAAATCAAACTAAATCAAATTAAATCAAAACCTTTCCTAAGTCATATGACCTATTCCATGGACTTAGCCAAATCTTAATCCAAATCAAGTCAAACTCAATTTATTTTCTCACAAATCAATCATATGTTAAGTCATATTCACAAATTTAAATGAAATATACATTAAAATCATCAAAACTAAATCAAACCAAATCAAAATCCAAACCTAAGCCACATGACCAAACTCCTTGGACTTAGCCAAATTCCTTCATTCCAAAACCCAAATTCAATTGATTTTATCCTGAATCAATCGTACCTTCAATCATATTCAAATATAAATGAAATCTACAATCATCAAGCCAAACCAAAATCAATCCAAGTCAAACCCAACTTAACCCTTTTGACTTGAAATGTTCCAATGAACCAAAACCCATTTGAACCCAAGCTAATTGCAATTGAATTTATATATCAATCCCAAATCCATATATAAACTCAACTAAATCAAACTCAATCCACAATCAAGTCAACTAAACCCAATTGGTCTAGTTGACCTAAAGTGGCCAATATGACCTATTTGAGCCAAGTTCTAATCCTAGCCAAATTAGATTAAACTAAGCTCATCAAAACCTCCCATCATGATTGTTGATCACCCTAGGTTGATCAATTATTTCAAATTAGGTCAAACCAAGTCAACTTGGTCATTTGACCAAGTCAACCCCTTAACCCATATAAACCTAAACTAGCCAAATTTCAACCTAAGCTAAATCCCATGAAATAAATGATTCATACCAAATCAAAATCAATATTTGAATATGACTTGACCTTCAATTGAGTCAAACCAAACGTAATTGACCCTCTTGACCCAAGTTGACCAAAATTAAACTAAAAGACCAAATTGGGTGAAATAAAACTATAAACCAAATTGACTGCAACCAATGGCTAAAGTTTATTCCAAACTGATTGTTGAACTTGACTAAAGCCATGAATGCACCCAATTGAACCCAATCGACCTACGAAGCTGAAATTGACTTAAAGGTTCATGTTGGCCTAAATCAAAACCAAATCCAAATAAATTAAAACTAAAGCCTACAATCATCTTTAATTGGTCAAGAAAACCCAAACCAACACCAACCAAAGACAATATGGCCAATTTGGTCAAATTGGTCAACTTAACCCATTTGACCCAAATGAATTAAAATGAGCCAAAATCAAATCTAAGCCAAACTAAGCCAAACCAATTGAACCAAAACATCCCAAATGATCATATGAACTTGACCCAACCCTTAGTTTGATCCAATTTGACCAATTGGTCAACTTGACCCAACTTAACCAAATTTGACCTAAATGACTCAAATTGAGCCAAACCTAACCAAATCAACTCCAATTGACTTGAAATTTGGGCAAACCCACTTTTGGTTCATTTCAAATCTATCCAAATTAAATATAATGCCAAATGATCATTCTACCTTTAGGTCAAGGGAATCACATGAGACAAATCACCCATGTAAGTGGTCATTTCCATTCCTTGGCCACTTGGTACTCTCCCAATGAACCACCTAGGCACCTAGGACACTACCCAACCTAACTCAAGGGGTGGTTGGGTCGGCCGGGTGGTGAAATCACCTCACCCTCTCCATTGGAGCATTTGAAACTCATAGGCCACCCATGATTCCTCCTTGGCAGCCACATCCACACCTTCAACCAACCAAGCCAGGCCAACTCACTCCTCCCTGCCACCCATAACTCCCTGAAATGGTCGACAGGCACAAGAAGCCAAACCAAATCGTACCATCCAATCATGATGAAGGGGGGTATACACCCCCTTATTTCCACTCAAACACACACAAAAATCATTCCTCAAAGCTTTAGCTACCCAAGATGAGCTGCTAGAGCCATTCTCTTAGCTCCCAAGCTCATTCATAGATCGAAGTATGCCATTCCCGTTCCATCCCAAAAAAGGACACTCCCATTTTTTACCTAACTTTCCCATTTCTCCATCAAACTTAAACTAACTTTGCATGCACCTTCTCTAGGCCTCGTCGAGCAAGAATGAATCATCTCCCAAGCTTCCCGAGCACTAGAGGTGGGACTTCGATCAAAGCCGAGCTCCAAATCATTAGTTTATGGCCTTTCAAGCGAACATCCAAAAATTGATCCAATTACTACTCAATAGGGCTTTTTCTCTACTAGATCATGCTTCCTCAATCGCTCGACCTCTAGAGCTCGTGAGGTATGCTTCCAAACTGATCCTTAGGCAAAAATGGGTTGGAGCTTTTGAAAAAACTTGCATCTCGTGATCTTGACTGGATCCCCTCGACCGAGCATCGGAAGGTGTGGATGTTTTTAGAGTTGACCGTCGTAAGCGGATCAAGTGAGCAATGAGATGGACTCCATTATCCTCACCGCATGATGACGTTAGATCACGCACTCGGTCCGAGGTCCGGTGATTAAACAAAATCGTGATTAGATCCGCTAGATCGATCTTATTTAACTTATTAAGGGATTAATCATAGTCGCTAGATCGGCGGCGAAAAAGACCGGCCCCGCCAACATTTAGGCATTCAATCGAGATAAGTTTTAAGTAATTGGTGCAAAGCAAAGCCACATCGAGCCACATGGCCACCGGATTATGCTTTGATTAAGCTAAAACTTATAAAAATGATCATTTTAACTTATAAAAATCATAAAAAATCATAAAAGGATAAAAATTTAATCATATGATCGATCTTCGCTTTAATTAATCATTTTTAATGGCTAAAACTTCTAAAAATCACAAAAAATCAGATAAAAAATCAAATAAATACTCATTTTAAAGGTATTTTAGAGGAAAATTAATTAAAATGATCTTAACTAATTTTAAATAGTAATTAAAGTTTAATTGCAAAATTAATTTACTTAATTACTCTTTAATCACTTAAGCAATTAATCCCAAAATTTATTGGTTAATTAAATGGGTTGACCTCTGCCTCTCATGATTTTCTTGGGATTTATTTCTCACTTAATTAGAAAAATTGACTAATTAAATGTTAATTACTTTTTAAAGTTAATTAATCCCATGAGCAGTAATAAATTGGTTAATTAAGTTTATTAATCATTGTTCAATAGTAAGTGAACTAAGGAATAAGGTTGGGGCCCCTTTCCCTAAGTTCATTTCACCTTTTTTTTTAAGATTTAACTAATTAATTAAATCACTTAGTCAAATTGAAATCATAATCACATGAGTCCTTTATTAATTAAATTATGGGGTAGTTCTTTAGGTGTTTAATAACCTAAAGGAGTTTAATGAAATTATGGTTAGTCCACATGTGTGGAAAACCATAAGAGTAATTAATTAAGTCCCTTAATCTAATTAACTATTAATCATGAGACAATTGCATTAGGCCCCTTTTATTTCCTAGGATCATTGCAAGTTTATTTTCATGCATATCATGTTGGCTCATAATTATTTAGTTAATTACTTTAAGGTGACATAGGTAAGGGTAATTAATTCATCTAATTAAAGGTTCAACTTAATTAACCCATAAAATTAACTTAATTACATTTTCTTAAATTAAATCAAATCACTAATGTGGAAATGGGTTTAAAACAACAAGGGATGATTTCGCTTTTCCTCTTTAATCAAATTAAATCCAAAACTTAATTAATAAAGAAGCTTTGGTTTGTTTTAAATTATCTTATTTGATTTGATTGTCCTTAAGAACTAGTTTGGTTGAATGAATCACATGCTTATATTTGATTGTCTTCTTTCCAATTATGTTAAATTTGGTATGTCATCTGAATTCATGCATCCATCTTATCAAAATAAAGTAAAATAAAATGGATTTCCTTTATGTAAGCTTGCATTTGTTGATTTAATTTAATATATGTGTCGCTATTATTACTATTAAATCCATATTTATTTTTCAAAATCTTATAAATGAATAATAATATATGTTATGATGCTAGTTACAAATACATAATAAATGCATGTGCTTATAGTTTAAGTCTATTCTTGTGTTGATTTATATAAGACTAAATTGAAATGGGAATATAGTCTGGACATCTCAGGAACACGAGGCCTTAGCTAGCCCCAAGGAGGTCATTTGATTACCTCACTACCTGGTTTGCTACTTGGTTAATGAAATCAAAAAGAAGAAATGTTGAATATGAATTTGTTCTCTGTTAAAAAACAAAAATCCTAAACCCTAAACTAAAACATGAACACTAAACCTAAAACCTAAACCTTAAACCCTAAAACCAACAACCTTAAATAATAAACCCTAAACCCTAAACCCTAAAAATCTAAAAACCTAAACCTAAACTAAATAAAACCTAAAAATAAAATAAATAAAAAAACATAAACCTAAATAAAATAAAAAATAAAATAAAATAAAAACCTAAACTAAAACCTAAACCTAAATCGAAACCTAAGAATAAAATAAAATAAAAAACCAAAACAAAACTAAATTAAAAAATAAAAAACCTAAATAAAATAAAAACTAAATGTAAAATAAAAATAAAGTAAACCTAAATTAAAATAAAATAAAAACTAAATAAAAACTTAAACCTAAAAAATAAACCTAAAAATAAATAAAAAATAAAACCTAAACCCTAAACTAAAAAAAATTAAAACCTAAAATAAACAAAATAAAATAAATTAAACCAAAATAAATAAAGCCTAAACCCTAAACTAAATAAAATAAAATAATTTAAAAATAAACCTAAACCTAAACTAAATAAACCTAAAAATAAACCTAAAATAAAAAACTAAAACCTAGACTTAGAAAAATAAAATAAAAACCTAAACTTGAAAATAAAATATAAAACCTAAACTTAAAAAATAAAATAAAAATAAAACTAAACAAAAAAATAAACATAAACCTAAGAAATAAATTAAAATAAAAAACCTAAACTAAAATAAATTAACCTAAAATAAATAAACTAAGCTAAATAAAAATAAAAATAAACCTAAATAAAAATATAAAATAAAATAAACTATAAAAAATAAAAAATAAACTAAATAAACCTCAACCTATGAGTTAACCTAAATTTTTTTAAAAAACCTAAATCATAAACCCTAAAAAACCCTAAATGCTAAACCCTAAACCCTAAACTAACCCTAAAACCTAAACCCTAAACTAACCGTAAACCCTAAACCCTTAACCCTAAACCATAAACCCTAAAGCCTAAACCCTAAACCCTAAACCCTAAAACAAAACCCTAACCCTAAACTCTAAAAAAAACCTTAAACCCTAAACACTAAACCCTAAATCCCTAAACCTAAACCCTAAACCCTAAACCCTAAACCCTAAACCTTAAACACTCAACCCTAAACTATAACTAAACTTAACCTAAACCCTAAACTATCTAACCCTAAATCCTAATCAGAACCCACCTAAACTCCTAACCTAAACCTAAACTAACCCTAAACATTAAACCCAAAACCCTATACCCTAAATCCCAAATCGTAAACCCTATACCCTGAACCACAAATAAAAAATACCGCTAATCCCCAAACTCTAAACCTCAAATCCTAAACCCTAAACCTTAAACCCTAAACTAACCTCAAACCCTAAACCCTAAACTAACTCTAAACCTAATAAAAAAAATAAATATAGAAATTTAAAATAAAATATAATATAAAATAAAATAAAATAAAAACATAAACTAAAACCTAAACCTAAACCTGAACCTAAAAAGAAAATAAAATAAAAAATAAAAATAAGACTAAAATAAAATAAATAAAAACCTAATCTAAACTAAAAAAATAAAAAACCTAAAAATAATAAAAACTAAACCTAAAATAAAAATGAAATAAACATAAAATAAAAAAAATAAAACTAAATAAAAACTTAAACCTATATAAATAATCTAAAAATAAAACCTTAAAATAAATAATAAATAAATCCTAAACCATAAACTAAAAAAAACCTAGACCTAAAATAAAAATAAAACAAACCTAAACCTAAACTAAAATAAATAAAACTAAAATAAATAAAACCTAAACCTAAAATAAACTAAACCTAAATCTAAACCTAAACTAAATAAAATAACATAAACTAAAAATAAACCTAAACCTAAACTAAAAAACAAAACCTAAAAATAAACCTAAAATAAAATCCAAAAGCCTAAGCCTAAAGAAAATAAAATTAATACCTAAACTTAAACCTAAAAATAAACAATAAAACCTAAAC
This sequence comes from Cymbidium sinense, assembly GCA_021442155.1. NCBI lineage: Eukaryota > Viridiplantae > Streptophyta > Magnoliopsida > Asparagales > Orchidaceae > Cymbidium > Cymbidium sinense. The sequence goes on from CM038214.1 coordinate 155,706,224, forward strand.
CTAAAAAATAAAATAATAATAAAACTAAACTAAACAATAAACATAAACCTAAACCTAATCCTGAAAAATAAACTAAAATAAAAAACCTAAACTAAACTTAATAAACCAAACTAAATAAAAATAAAAATAAACCTAAATCAAAATAATCAAAATAAAATAAACTAAAATAAATAAAAAAAGCTAAATAAACCAAAACATACTAGTTTACTTAATTTAAAAAAAATAAAAATAAATAAAAAAATAAAAAAAGAAAACCCTAACCCTAAACCTCAAAAGATGTTGAAATGAGAATAATCGACTCAATAGTGGGAGAAAACTCACTAGGGAGTGCTTCCTTAAAATATTTAATAGAAGATGTAGCATTAGGGCTACCAATCCCCAAAATGTCAGATGCCCTAGCAAAACATCCATATTTTTAGGTGGAACCCAAGGACTAGAACTCACCCCAGCCATGGCTAATAAAACATCACGTAAACTGCCAGATGCCATTCAAGCCTTTGAAATCGGTCAAAATTGAAGCCAAAGGCACATAAATCCCAAGTCAAGGGCGTACCACCAATAGGGATTCAAAAATCACCAGAGAATGAGAGAGCACTTGGGGGAGGAGGGTTTTGGGTTTAGGGCATAGGGTTGTAGGTTTAGGTTTTAGGGTTTTTTTTATTTGTCTTTTATTTTTTATTTTTACTTTTTTTCATTTTTTTTAAAATTAAGTAAACTAGTAAGTTTAGGTTTATTAAGTTTATTTAATTTATTTTATTTTAGTTTATTTTATTTTATTTATTTTTATTTAAAATTATTTATATTTTATTTAATTTAGTTTATTTATTTTAGTTTTTTTAAGTTTAGGTTTATTTTTTAGTTTAGTTTAATTTTTATTTAATCTTTTAGGTTTAGGTTTTATTTTTCTTATTTTTAGGTTTATGTTTAGATTTTTATTTTCATTTTTTAGGTTTAGGTTTTAAGTTTTTAATTTAGGTTTATTTTTTATGTATTATTTTTAAGCATATGTTTAAGTTTATTTTTTGTTTATTTTATTTTATTTGGTTTAGGTTTAGGTTTAGGTTTAGGTTTTATTTAATTTAGTTTAGTTTATCTTAGTTTAGGTTTAGGTTTATTTTATTTTTATTTTAGGTTTAGATTTTTTTTTAGTTTAGGGTTTAGGTTTTATTTTTATATTTTTAGGTTTATTATTTAGGTTTAGGTTTTTATTTAGTTTTATTTTAATTTATTTTATTTTAGGTTTATTTTATTTTTATTTTAGGCTTAGTTTTTATTTTATTTAGGATTTTTTAGTTTAGTTTAGGATTTTATTTATTTTATTCTAATTTAGCTTTTCATTTTTATTTCATTTTATTTTTAGGTTTAGGTTTTTATTTAGGTATTAGTTTATGTTTTGATATTATTTTATTTTTTTATTTATTTATTTTTTGTTTAGGTTTTATTTATTTTATTTTAGGTTTATATAGTAGTTTAGGTTTTTCTTTAGGGTTTGCTGCCTAGGGTAGGGTTTAAGCTATGTTTTATTTTAGGTTTATTTTAGGTTTATTTTTAGTTTAGGTTCAAGATTATTTTAGTTTATTTTATTTGATTTAGTTTAGGTTTAGGTTTAGTTTATTTTAGGTTTAGGTTTTATTTATTTTAGTTTAGTTTATTTTAGTTTAGGTGTTTATTTTATTTTAAGTTTTATTTTAGATTTATTTTTAGGTTTAGGTTTTATTTAGTTTTTTATTTTAGTCATCTTTTAGGTTTATTTTATTTTATTTTACATTTATTTTTATTTTATTTAGGTTTTTTTATTCTTAGGTTTATTTTATTTTTTTTAGTTTAGTTTAGGTTTTATTTATTTTATCTTATTTATTATTTTCTTATTTTATTTTATTTTTAGGTTTAGTTTTAGTTTAGTTTAGTTTTATTTATTTATTTTATTTTAGGTTTTCTTTATTTTAGGTTTAAGTTTTGGGTTTAGGGTTTTAGGGCTCAGGGTATGACAGGTAGGTTTAGGATTGCTCACGATTTAGGGTTGGTTAGGTCCAATGTTGGCTTTAGGTTTTAGGGTTTTAGGATTTAGGTCAGGGTGGCCCAGGTCTGCTCTGGCCCAGGTTTAGGTCAGGGCCCAGAGCCCAGCCTTTAGGGCCCAGTTTAAGCCTGAGCCTATATTTGGTTTTCTATGGTCATGGTTTAGGTGCCTAGGGCCCAGGATTTAGGCCCAGGTCAGGCCAGGGTTAGGTTTAGAGCCCAGGGCCCAGGGTGGGGTCAGTTTTTTAGGTTTGGGCCTTAGGCTTTAGCATGCTTCAGGTTTAGCTTAGCTAAGCCCAGTAAGCATAGGGCCCAGATTTAGGTCAACTGTTTAAGGTGGTAGGGTTTTTAGGTTTATCTTTAGGTTTTACTTTTAGGTTTATATTTTAGGTTTAGGTTTTTATTTAGTTTTTATTTTATTTTGTTTTAAGTTAATTTTATTTTTATTTTTTGATCAGTTTTCATTTTATTTTATTTAGTGGTTTTTTATTTATTTTATTTTTAGGTTTTATTTAGATTAGGTTTAGGTTTTGCTTTTAGAGTAGTTTAGGGTTTAGATTTTAGAATTTTTTTTAGGTTTTATTTTTTAGTTTAGGTTTAGGTTTATTTTTAGTTTATTTTATTTTATTTAGTCTAGGGTTTAGGTTTAGTTTATTTTAGGTTTAGGTTTAAGTTTATTTTATTTTGTTTATTTTATTTTAATTTTAGGTTTACTTTGTTCTTTTTAGTTTAGTGTTTAGGTTTTATTTTTTATTTATTTTTAGGTTTATTTTTCAGGTTTAGGTTTTTATTTAGTTTTTATTTTAGGTTTATTTTAGGTTAGTTTTATTTTTATTTTTGTATTTTATTTAGATTTTATTCTTATCTTTATCTCTAATTTTAAGCTTAGTTTAGGTTTTCATTTATTTTATTTTAGTTTATTTATTTTATTATATTATTTTATTTTAGGTTTTGGTTTAGGTTAGTAGGTTTTATTTTAATTTATTTTTATTTTATTTAGGTTTAAGTTTTTATTTTATTTTATTTTTAGTTTTATTTACTTTGTTAGATTTTAGGTCAGTCAGTAGGGTCAGGTTTAGGTTTAGGGAGGTCAGTGTTAGGGTTTAGGGTTTAGTGTTTAGGCTCAGTTTAGGGCCTTTTAGGGTTTAAGGTTAGTTTAGGGTTTATGGTTTAGGGTTTAAGATTTAGGGTTTAGTTTTTTAAAGTTTAGGGTTTATGGTTTAGGGTTAGTTTAGGGTTTAAGGTTTAGGGTTTAGGGTTAATTTAGGGTTTAGGATTTAGGGTTTTAGTTTTAGGGTTATTTTGGGTTTATGGTTTAGGGTTGTAGGTTTAGCATTGTAAGTTTACGGTTCAGTGTTTAGGCTTAGTTTTAGCATTTATGGTTTAAGATTCAGGGTTTAAGATTTAGGGTTTAGGGTTTATGGTTTAAGGTTTAGGTTTTTTTAAAAAAATTAGGTAAACTAGTAGGTTTAGGTATTTTTTTAGTTTATTTACTTTAATTTTTATTTATTTTAGTTTATTTTATTTTTAATTTTTATTTAGGTTTATTTTTTTATTTTTATTTAAGTTTATTTTTTTATTTTTATTTATTTTATTTTATTTATTTTAAGATTATTTATTTTAGTTTAGGTTTTATTTTAGATTATTTTTTTTATGTTTAGTTTATGTTTATGTTAATTTTAGTTTAATTTTTTTTTTTTTGTTTTGTAAGTTTAGGTTTTATTTTTATTTTAGGGTTTAGGTTTTATTTTACTTTTAAGTTTAGGTTTAAGGTTTTATTTTATGTTTATTTTAGGTTATAATTTAGGTTTAGGTTTATTTTAGTTTATTTTATTTTTTTGGGTTTAGGTTTAGTTTATTTTAGGTTTAGGTTTTTTATTTTAGTTTAGGTTTAGGTTTATTTTATTTTGTTTATTTTAGGTTTAGGTTTTTTTATTTTCATTTAGGTTTAGGTTTAGGTTTTTCTATTTTCATTTAGGTTTATTTTAATTTATATTTAGTTTTATTTATTTATTTTAGGTTTTAGCTTTGGTAGGTTTAGTAGGGCTTAGGCCTGGGGATTTAGGGTTTAGAGTTTATATGTTTTGGGTTTAGGGTTTATGGTTTAGTGTAGGCTCAGTTAGGGGTTAAGAGAGTAGTCAGTTTTAGGGTTTAGGGTTTTGGATTTAGGGTTTAGTGTTTAGCATTTAAGGTTTAGGGTTTTTTTCAAATTAGGAAAATTAGTAAGTTTAGGTTTTTTTTAATTTATTTAGTTTATTTATTATTTATTTTAGTTTATTTTATTTATTATTTTTATTTAGGTTTATTTTTTATTTTAATTTAGTTTATTTTATTATTTTATGTTTATTTATTTAAGTTTAGGTTTTTTATTTTAATTTATTTTTTAGGTTTAGGTTTAGGTTTATGTTTAATTTTTAGTTTAATTTTATTTTTATTTTATTTTTAGGATTAGGTTTTATTTTTTATTTTTAGGTTTAGGCTTAGGTTTTTATTTTAATTTTTTTAGTTTAGGTTTTAGGTCTTTATTTTACATTTATTTTTAGGTTTTATTTTTTAATTTAAGTTTAGGATTTTTTTTAGTTTATTTTATTATATTTAGTTTAGGTTTTAGGTTTAGTTTATTCTAGGTTTAGGTTTGGTTTTATTTATTTTAGTACAGTTTATTTTAGTGAAGGTTTAGGTTTATTTTATTTTATTTATTTTAGGTTTAAGTTCTATTTTCAGTTTAAGGTTTAGGTTTTTTTTAATTTATTTTTAAGTTTTATTATTAAGTTTATATTTTAGGTTTAGGTTTTTATTTAGTTTTATTTTATTTCTTTTAGGTTTATTATATTTTATTTTATTTAGGTTTTATTTTAAGTTTATTTTATTTTATTTAGTTTTGTTTAGGTATTTATTTATTTATTTTAGTTTATATTTTTATTTCATTTTATTTTAGCTGGTTTTAGCCGGTTTTATTTTATTTTAATTTTTTATTTAGGTTTAGGTTTTAAATATTATTTTTTTAGGTTTATTTAGTTTAGGTTTGGGTTTTAGGTTTTGTTTTAGGATTGGTAGGGTTTAGGGTTTAGGGTCTGGGGTCCGTGGTTTAGGGTTATAGTTTAGGGTTTTGTTTGGGTTTTGGTTTGGGTTTAGGGTTAGAGTTTTTTTGTTTATTTTTTTAAAAGTCAAGTGGTAGTTTTGTTTTAATTTATTCTTTATTTATTTTATTTATTTTGGTTAAGGTTTATTTTATTTTAGTTTAGTTCATTTTATGTTATTTTATTTTAGCTTTAGGTTTTAGCTTTAGGGCTTCAGGGTTTAGGGTTTATGGTTAATTTAGGGTTTAGGGTTTGGGGTTTAGAATGTAAGTGGTTTAGGGTTTAGGGTTTAGGTTGTGGCTTAGGGTTTATGGTTTAGAGTTTTAGGGTTTAGGGTTTAGGGTTGAAGATTTTATGTTTTAAAGGTTTAGGGTTTAGGGGTTTGGTTTTATGTTTAGGGTTTAGGTTTTAGTTTAGGGTTTAGAGGTTTTGGTTTTTTTTTAAAAAAAGAATAATTTCAAATTCAACATTTCTTCTTTTCACTTTCAGTAACCAAGTAACACACAAATTTTCTAAGACATAAGTGACAACGTAGATAAAAAATGAGCATGCATAGAGCAAATAAAAAACCTTAGATAACTAGAATCATCTCTACTGTAAAGACATTTCCATAAGTAGTAGATCAGATCGGTCATTCTTTAATTTCTCCAGTTCCTATCAGAACCACCCCGACCTCTTGAGTATCAAGATCCACCATCATATCCCCAATCACTCACCACCACCACCCTATAACCTCTGCCACTCTTCCTCCTCCATAGCCACTACTCCCACCTCCATATCCACTAGCATCTGATCCCCACCACCACCGTGATAACCGCCTGCTTTCCCTCCACCGATAGATCTAGACCGAGGCTTGATTGGTGATGTTCCTACCATCAAGGTTTTGCCCATTTTTATGGTTTAGGTTTAGGTTTAGGTTTATTAGGTTTTAGGGTTTAGGTTTATTTTTTAATTTATTTAGTTACTTTTTATTTAGGTTTAGGGTTTAGGGTTTAGGTTTTAGGGTTTAGGTTTAAAAGTTTAGGGTTTAGGGTTTAGGATTTAAGGTTTAAGGTTTAGGGTTTAGGGTTTAAAGTTTTAGGGTTTATGCTTTTAGGGTTTAGGGTTTAGGGTTTATGGTTAGGGTTTAGGGTTAGGGTTTAGGGTTTAGGGTTTAGGGTTTTTTAGGGTTTAGGGTTTAGGGTTGTAGGTTTAATGGTTTAGGGTTTATGATTTAAGGTTTATGGTTTTTTTTAAAATTAAGTAAACCAATTGGTTTTGGTTTATTTAGTTTATTTAGTTTATTTTTTATTTATTTTAGTTTATTTTTATTTTATTTTTAATTAAGTTTATTTTTTATTTTTATTTAGTTTAGTTTATTTATTTTAGGTTTATTTAATTTAGTTTTGGCTTCTTATTTTAGTTTATATTTTAGTTGAGTTATATTTTTTTTAATTTTTTTTGTTTAGGTTTTATTTTTTATTTTTAGGTTTAGGTTTAGGTTTTTAATTTATTTGTTTAGGTTTAGGTTTTAGGGTTTTATTTAAGTTTATTTTTAGGTTTTATTTTTCTATTTATGTTTAGGTTTATTTTTAGTTAATTTTATTTTATTTAGTTTTGGTTTAGGTCTAGGTTTAGTTTAGTTTAGGATTAGGTTTAGGTTTTATTTATTTTAGTTTAGTTTATTTTATTTTAGTTTAGGTTTTGGTTTATTTTATATTGTTTATTTTTATTTTTATTTTAGGTTTAGGTTTTTTTTTAAATTTAGGATTTAGGTTTTTTTTTATTTATTTTAGGTTTTATTTTATAATTTTTTTAGCTTTTTTATTCAATTTTATTTTATTTTATTTTCGGTTTATTTTATTTTTATTTTATGTTTAGTTTTATTATTTTATTTAGGTTTTAATCCATAAGTTTCTTTAATTTTTAGTATAGTTTAGGTTTGTAAACATTTTATCTTCATTTATTTTTATTTATTTTATTTAATTTTAGGTTTAGGGTTTAGTTCATTTTATTTTATTTTATTATTTTATTTTATTTTATTTAGGTATTTTATTTATTTTATTTTAGGTTTGTTTTATAGGTTTAGGTTTAGGTTTTATGGTTTTAGAGTTTAGGATTCAGTTAGGTAGTTTAGTGTTCAGGGTTTGTGTTTTGTTTTGGGGTTAGGGCCAGGATTTTGAGGGTTTAGGTTAACTTAGGGTTTAGGATTAGTTTAGGATTAAGGCCTAGAGTTTAAGTGTTTTAGGCTTTAGGGTTTCACTGCAGGATTAGCCAGAGTTTAGGGTTTAGTATTTTAGGATTATGATTTGGTTAAGGGTTTAGGGTTTACTTAAGGTTGGGTTTACTTGTTTAGTTTAGTTTAGGGTTTAAGGTAGGGTTTAGGCTTTTTAAAAAAACATATATTAAGCAACCCATAGATGTATGTTTATTTAATTTATTTAATTTATTTTAGTTTTTTTTATTTTTTTAGATTTATTTTTTTATTTTTTATTTAGTTTAGTTTATTTATTTTAGGTTTTTTATTTTAGTTTATTTTTAGGTTTATTTTATTTATTTTTAGTTTAGTTTTATTTTTATTTTATTTTTTAGGTTTAGATTTTATTTTTTATTTTTTATTTTTAAATTTTTATTTTATTTTTTTAGGTTTAGGTTTTAGGTTTTTATATTAGGTTAATTTTTAGGTATTTTTTAGTTTAGGTTTAGGTTAATTTTTAATTTTCTTATTTTATTTTGTTTAGGGTTTAAGTTTAGGTTTAAGTTTTATTTATTTTAATTTATTTTATTTTAGTTTAGGTTTATGTTTATTTTATTTTGTTTATTTTAGGTTTAGGTTTTTTTTTAATTTAGGGTTTATGTTTTATTTTTTATTTATTTTTAGGTTTTATTTTTAGGTTATTTTTTAGGTTTAAGTTTTTATTTAGTTTTTATTTTATTTAGGGTTTTGTGGCACCATCCTTAAAGATCTTTGATGGCAGTGGGAACCCATGATAACACATTGCACACTTTAGAGCCAACTGTTGCAACATCTGGGGATGCAATGCACTCCTCTTCTGCTTTTTCATTAGCAGTTTGTTAGGTGTTACTTTTGATTGGCGTGCCGAACTGCCCAACGATTCAATGAAGACTTTTGCAGAGTTGGAGCACCTCTTCATCAAGAGGTTTGCTGGAGCTTAGCGATAGGGTGTTTTAATCTTATTGTAGAGAAATAGAAATTCAATGAGTCCCTTATTGATTACATTCTCAGGTGGCACAACCTGAGCATGAAAAGTGAACCACAACTGTCCGAACAATATGCCATTGAGATTTTTCTCAAGAATATCCATGGCCCGATCACCTTCAAGCTTAAGGGCTTTACCATCAAAATATTTGAGAAATTAATCAACAAGGAGACTAGCCTACAATAGGATGCCAAACAGTTGCTCTTTCTCAGCCAATCATCTAGGCCTAAGCCACAAAAGGTGTTTGAGAAGATGTCAGGGATAATTGTGTCAGTGGATAGAGGGAAGTAGCCAGCTAGAGTTCACTTTGAGAGACTATGAGCTCAGCAGCCTCCTTTGCCACCTCCTCTTCCACCACCTCGGCCATCATACTGGCCACCACAGGTGACACAACAATCATTTCCACCACCTAAGCAGCCACCCAACAGTGGTATTCATATCCATCCCTGTAGCTACTTTCCACCTACTCTTGCTGATATATTAAATAAGCCTTATTCATTCAAGAGGGAGGTAGTTAGAAAACTCTTTAAGAATCCCTTAAAGAAACTTAACTTTCAGTTACTAGAGCCTAAAAGGAGGAAGTGGGCAGTGATGATCCTAGCTATTTCCTTACCACCGCATGTTCGGCCATGTCTTAGAGGATTGTATCACTTTTAAGGACTAGCTTGAGAGCTGTTAAGTTGAGATAGTTATCCCTAAGGAATACTTATTAGAACAACCTTCCAGTTCTGTTAGAGTAATCCTTGGGGATACTTGTGATCCTCTTATGACCAAAGAAGGTTAGGATATCTCCCTATATCGAACCTTTAAGAAGATCATTTCTAAGATCAAGAAGCTTTCCTTGCAGGTGCCTAAAGTAGCTCAAACCTTTAACACCAAGGAATGTTTGTTAGTTACAAAGGACAACTCAGGGAGGGTGATAGCCCGCCAGGAATAAAGCTCACCATACTTTCCCGTGATAGTCCGTATGTAGCCACCATCCAGTCCATTCTCCATCTGTAGCTACCACCTCTTCTAGCTCCTCTTCTACGTAAGCATTGTATCTATAAAAAGGGCACTAAATCCTTACTCGCTTACTTTTACTTGATTTCTATCATGTACCTCTACCCAAAATGAAATTATTGAAGAAAGCTAATTCTAGTTATATATTGTCCACTTTTAATGCTCTTGATTTTATTCATATTAAAAGCTCTCCAAGTCTAAATAAAAATAATAGATTTAGTAGTTTCAATCCTTTTTTTTATTTAGAGTCAGACTATCCTTCTCTGAATCAATCAGGTCCACCCTTTGAGATTGACTTGGAGTCAACCGACTCTGAGGATCATATAGGAGAAATTGTAGGTATGCCAAATGGGAAGGTAAAACTTTCAGCAAGCTCATCATTCCAAGAAGTCACTGAAATCAACCTACGTAGTGGCAAAGTTCTACCTCCTAAGGTAGCACATCAGGATAAGGGTAAACAAGTCATTTGTTCTACTGTGCAGATAGCCCCTCTATAGGATGCTCCACCCATGGATATGCTTCTGGAGGACCAAGCCAGAGTTGATTATAATGTCCTAGCTCACCATAGAAAGTTTTCAGCTAAGTTATGCATATAGGATGCCCTTATCTTATACAAAGAGATGAGGAAATCTTTAATCAAGGCCTTAATTGATCTAGAGATATGCATAGCTCAGCTAACCAGTACTAAAGAGGGGGCATGCCACGCAAAGGATATCTAAGGAGTTACATTCAATGATGATGACTTACTCTTAGGGACAATTGAACACAATCACCTCTTTACATTATAGTGGATGTTGGTAGATACATGTTATCCAAAGTTTTGGTTGACCCAGGTGTATCAGTCAACATTATGAGTCTAAGAACCCTTGCCTCCTTGAGGATCAACATCTCCAAACTCCAAAAAGAAAGGATGATGTTGAGATGATTCAATAAACAAGGTGAGAGGGCTTTGTGGTGTTTATTTTTGGATGTAGGTGTGTGTGTGTGGGGGTGGGGGGACACCACGTGGATCATACGGGGGTACTTTTTGATGTGATTGAGTATCTTGAAAGATAGAGGCATCACCCTATGATGGACCTAATCACGTAATAAGGACTCCTAAGGCATGATGGGTCTTTGAATGTACGAGAAATTTTTTTTCTACTTTATATGGATGAATAAAGCAGGGTTTATATTAAACCGTTCTTGTTCTAATTGGAGGCAAGCCTCCATAGTGAATTACATCTTAAGAAATGAAATTTTCTAAGAATACTCAATTAAAGTAGACAATTATCATCTCCAAAGATTTCAAGGTTAGACTATCAAAATATTAGCTGTATTTGGAAAATCAATTAGGAAATCTCAAGGAGAAGACTTATTTTTGGAATCTAAATGAAATAAGTAGGAAATGCTCATGATACTAAAAAGCTTAGTGAGCATTCCAATCTATCCAATGGTTAGGCTTTGTAATTTTGAATTGAGGAGATTTATATATTTTGAGTTGAAATTTAATTAGATTACTTGGGCTTATACTCAACCAACACAAGGTTGTGGGAATGCTTAAGAGGTAAGGATTTATTCTCATAGCCCGAAGAAAACAGCTAACTCAGATCCAAAATCTAGGGAGCTTTAGCATGACCTAAATCTAAGCAACAGGTAGACATAAGGGTTTACCTCCATAAGAGAGAATAAATTGTCTGACTTCTGGACTTATAACCACCTAAAGTGGCCGCCAGCTAACTCCTCCTATGATTTTAAAATCATGTAGTTCAGTCTTATGAATTGCAAGATAGCTAAGGTACTGTGGTGAAAATTTTCAATTTCTCTAAAAGAAATGTATACTTCCATCTTCACTCTATACAAGATAAAATGAAGATAGAAATATACTTTCTTTTTTTATGCATTTGGACACCATGTAGATCCACAGATATTCTTATTAAGGTGATCGGGTATGTCATTGAGGAGAAGTGTACTATTTCAAAAGATAGAAGTCACTACCCTACAATGGACTGAATCACCTGAATAAAGACTCCTAAGGACAATGGGTCTGCATGTGTACCAGAGTTTCTTCCCCTACTTTATAAGGAAAAGTAAAGTAGGGTTTATTTTAAACGGGTTCAAAGTTCTCTGTGGGAAAGCCCCAAAGTTAATTACATCCTAATGAAGGGATTAGAATACTCATTAAGGTAAATGATCATTGTCTTTAAAGATTGCAATAGGTAGGACTATCAATCAAATAATTTATTTTGGAAGATCAAATGGGATTGATCGAAGAGAGGGAGTTATTATCAAAGCCAAATGAAGATAAGTAGGAGATGCTCACGATGATAGGAAACCTAGCGAGCATCTAAAACTATCCTATGGTTGGGATTTACATTTTTAAAATTGATTTAATTTATTTGAGTTGAATTTTTTATTTGAAATTTAGGGCTTATGATTCCACAACACAAGATTATGGAAATGCCTAAGAGCTGAGGATTTAGGCTTATGGCCCATAAAGGGGAGAAGCAACCTCAGAACCTAAATCTAGGGAGCTTATGCGGGGGATAAAGCACAACTTATATCTAAGGTGAAAATGGGCTTTTGGTTTGCCTCCATAAGAGAGGGCAAACCACTACTACTTGACTTATACCTTGGGTGGTCGCCAACTAACTCCTCCTATGATTTTAAATTCATGTAAGCAAGTCATATGTTTTATGCAAGATAGCTATTATTCATTTAGAAAGAGACTAAGTCCTTAAACTCACTCCCTAAAGAGACTAAATCATGTAAGGGCATGCTTTAAATGACTTGAATCATGTAATTCAGATTTCATTTTTATTTTTATTTTTGGACAATCATTTTGACTCAGGCTAATAGGATTCATATGCCTAATTCATGAGAAATAAGATTATTGGCCAAAATCAGCGAAAAGGGAGGAGGTGTGTTTCCACCATGGCTCTCAAAGGTTAAGCCAAGTTTCACTAGCAAAGGTAGAAGCCTTCCAATTAAGAGTGAAAATAATATGCATTTGTGCATGATGTTATAAAAGAAGTACTCATCCAACTAAGGGTTTCTAATTCTTTATCTTAATTTTAGCCTAAGCTTTAGGTGAGGTTATAAGTTCTTTATTTTAGTTTTGAATTATTAGATTTGGTAGAAGATTTATTTTTCCTAAGAGCCTAATCCACATCCATGCCATACATAAAGCAAGGAAGAAACTAGGAAAAGGATGCCACTTAATGCACAAGCTAAACAAATCATCAATCAATTTATAAAGCTAATTGCAAAAGAATAAGAGGTCATTGTGGTCAGGTACCATCGCACAAACCTAAAAACAAATTGGGTAGCTGAGCTCTACCCTTATACAACACAGATTACAAATGAATTATATACAATTAAGCAAGGAACTCATTATTATGGGGGTATTCAAACTTCACTTCTTCATTCTTCTTTTCTTCTTTCTTCTTCCTTTCTTCTTTCTTCTTTGATTCCTTTTTTGGATGGTTGGAATATGGATGCTCCAAAGGCTTCACATGGTGCATAAGATAAGATCTTATGACCAATGCTCATCCTAATCCCCATAATAATCATTCTGAAATCCTAATTGCAAAATTACATGAAAGGAAAGTAAATCTAGCTAACACCGAAAACAAAGGTTAGCTAAACAAACCACCAAATCCCAAGCATGTATATTGGACTTAACACCCCACATATGGGTGACTATGTCCACTGCCTATTGGATCATGCTTAGGGTATAAGCACCTGCACAACAAAATTATTTATATTTCTATTTATTACAGCTCCCCTTAAGCACAATCCCCCGCAGAAGATAATGGTTAGACTAAGATTACCCTACCATTCATTCTATGCACATTCACTCTAACATCCAGACTAAAACATATATCTCAAAATAAAAGTAAGCTTCAAATCATGCACCACCCTAACCTAAAGCTAGAAGTGGTGGCTTAGCCTAATGTGTGTGCTTTAGAGGTTTGTGAGGTGTGCTTAGCTATGGCTTTAAGTTTAGAATTTTCTAAGTGTGAAGCATATTCAACTTAGAGGAGGATTTCATTTAAGTGATTTAATTATTTTGGATTGATTTTATTTTATGTTTTGAGTGGGTTTAAGTGAATCCTACAATCAATTACTGTTATAAAGGGAGAAAGAGAAGAGAACTTCTTTCCTTCCCTAACCTAAGTTAATTTCTAAAGTGGATTCATATTTTGTTTTGTTTAGTGAATGTTTTAATTAAGTGTTTTAATCGATCCTAAGTTTAGATGAACTCTAAACAAACCTATTCAAAAATAAAGGCATTTTAAGATTAAGTAAAATGAATTAAATTCACAAAATATACATCACTTCACTTCTTTCCAAACATGTATAACATGCATATGAATGAGTCCTAAACATATATATATAAATGGGAATATTTAGCACTTTATGATGCATGCTAAGTAATTTACTTAAGAAAATTTGAAATTTTATGATGCATGATTTTTCATTAAGTAGTAAAGGGGTTTCTTATCCAACATTCACATGCACACATGAATATATGAAAGGCATAAGTGAGTACAACGCCATTGTAAACCAGAGGTGTAAGGTACAAGACCTACTTAGGGCTACTTAAAGCCTCGCAACCTCAGAGTTTTTCAGACTAATATACCACTTTCCTTAAATACAATCATATGTAAAAAAGAAATGAATGTAATAGAAATAATGCAAAAGTTGGTGTTGGTTGATTTATTTTTGTTTATGTAATTTATATGTGCAACCATAGGTATCCTTCTTAAGTTATGGTATATGAATGAATAAGATATGGAATTAGGAAAGTGTTAGGTTCTTTTCAAATGAGCCATACACCTTGCTAAATCCTATTCAAAACTATACTAAAAGAGAAGAGAATGAAAACCTACACTAAGAACATTCTTGTAATCACATACAAACTCATAAGTAAGTAGCACACTTTCAATTTTGATAATTGATCAATAATTTTTCGAAAATAATTTTAATTTAATAATGATAATAGCCACTCATATTCTTACTTTAACTAACACATGCAATTTGACATAAAGGAAACATTTTCATTTTAAATTTGATTTTTGAAAAGCATGGATGTGTGAAACCATATGACACACATATTTAGCATGTTGGGGAAGAACTAAAGTAATGAAATCATGTAAACACATTTACTTCAATTAAATCCTAAAGACAATCTTATGAAATAAGAAAGCTTAAAGTAAATCAAAGTTTATTTAATATGATTTTTGTTTGATTTTAAATTTGATTTAGTTTTGAAAATGATAATTGAGTTTGCTATAACTAACCCATTCCCACATATGTTTGATAGTTTTGTTTAATTTTTAGATGATTAGATTCATTTTATATTTTTGATTAGGTTAAGGTATGAATTAAACATATTAATTATCCCTTACCTACACAACCTTAGCATAGTTAATCAAATAATTATGAGCCAATGAGATGACATAAAACCTGACAAAGAATTTTAATTTGTAATGCACCTAGGAAGAAAGGGGCCTAATGCAATTTGGCTCATGATTAATGATTTATTAAGCTAAGGGGTTTAAGTTAAGTAATTTCAAAATACCCCTCACACATATGAGTTGAGTTTTGATTTTCTTAATTGAACTTAGGCTCTTGAATACCTAAGCATCTACCTAAAGTACATTAATTAAGTTCTGAAAAGTTTTAGAATTTTATGAAATTAATTAAGAGGGTAATTAGTGAATTAGCCCTTAATTAAGAGAGTATTAAGAAAAAAAAGGGGTTTAAGGAATAACTTAGGGGAAATGCCACAAAATTATTTTCAAAACCTCTCATTCACTGAATCTGACCTTAATCAACTTCAATAATAGATTAAACAACTAATCAAACCCTTAATTATCCTTAATTACATTAAGGGGTAATTAAGAATCAAATTAGCGATTTCCCCAATTAAGCTACCAATAAATTCTAAAAGGTTAGGGGAGGTAGAAGTCATCCACCAAAATACACTCAAGAAGTTTGAGATTAATCAGTGGATTAACTATAGAGTAATTAGCAAATTAAGATTTCCAATGAAACCAAAAATCAGAGAAAGACAATATTCAAAATCCATTAAAACCAATTTTAGAATATTCTAGATTGAATTATCTTTCAATGGAAATTACATCATATTTTTTTGATTTTTCTTTAGAGAGATATGAATTTTAGAAGTTTAGAGGATTAATTAGAATTATTTAAACCGTAATTAATTTTATAATCCTAGCCATGCATGCACACTCAAATATGTTTTACGCTTCATCCTTTGAGTGGCCACTTAAACATCACATCAGAAGACGCTATGCTGGCGCTTTTCCATGTTCGATCAAGGATCAAACAACTAGGATTTAATCCTTGGTTTAGAGGGGATAAAATAAGATATAAAATGTGATTTAATCTATCGTCTAACCAAAATGCATGGATGGACGGCCAGAGATCATCCCTATTCTTCCCTGAAGAATAATGAGACCGTCCACATTCAAAGGGAAGATTTGAACTTGATCAAGCTTGGATTGGATTAAAACTCAACCCACACCATCTAAACCTAATGGAAAGCACATCTAACGGTCAAAATTCCATGGGATTATAATTTCTTTCATAAAGCTCCACACCACATTGATTTTAATGGTAAAAAAATGTCATACCTCACCGAAAGTGATCACTGATTCTGGAGGAGCTGCCTAGTTGAGATGAAGCTTTGGTGAAAATTTTAGCTCTTGAGGTTGAGTGGATAGTTTTATGTAACAACTCCTCCTCCTAGTGGACTTAATTTTGATTGAAGTGGATCTTCCCTTGCCTTTGGAGCTTGGGAAAGAGGTTGGGCAAGCTCGACTTGTTCCCCTGAGGGAGTGTGCAAAGGGAATTGACTTGGTTCGGTGTTTGGAGAAAGTTGGCAAATCCTTGGAGCTCCGCTATTTTTGCTTAAGGAAAATTGAGAAATGGCAAATTTTAACTCTCTCTAAGAAGCTTGGGAAGGCTCTCAAATGGCTCCTCTGGCTTCCCATACTTCAATCAAATTAGGCTCTATTAGAATTGAAGTGAATTAGGGGGAGTATATCTCCCTTAGGCCAAAGCTTCACATGCCATTTTGATCCAATTTGAGGCAAGGTTGTTTGATCTGTGCACATGGCTTGCACATGGCTGTGGGAGTGGAATGGCAACTCCCCATGTGCTCAAATTGAGTGGGAGCATGATTCCCATGTGGCCAATTTGAGCCATGTGCTCGGTTTTGGCCTTGGGTCAAGTTGCTTGATTAAAACCCATTGTTGGGTGCACCCCCTCCATAAGGTTTACTTGACCTATTAGGAGAGTATCAAGTAGGTATGAAGAGGATTTGACCAAATGCCCCATGGATTTCACCAAAATTTGTTCTATGGCCTAGGTGTAGAATGGTTATTTGGCTGGTTTTTGAATTTTGATATGTTGGGTATGTTGAGAAAATAGGTTTGGCCAAATTTCATTAGATTTGGAGTTCATTTGGTATGGTTTGTTTCATGTTGACCCATTTTGGTCAAATTGGGTCAACTTGGGTCAAGTTGACCAATTGGTCAAAATGTGTCAAACTAAGGGTTAGGTCAAGTTCATATGACCATTTGAAATATTTTGGTGCTTTGGTTTGATTCAATTTGGTTTAGGTTTGAATTTGGTTCATATGACTTCATTTAGGTCAAATGGGTCAAGTTGACCAATTTGATCCATTGGACCTATTTGAGCTAGGTCATGGGTAGGTTTAGATTTTAGTCATATGAAGTGGATTGGCATCTTTGTTTCAATCAATTTTGGATAAGTTTGAATTTGGCTCAACATAACCCTAGTCAAGTTAGGTTATGGTCAATTAGGCTAGGTTAGTCTAGTTGGCCAATTGAGGCTTTAGTCAAGTTCAACAAGTGATTGGAATTGAACTTGACCCATTGGTTTCAATCAATTTGGCTTAGATCAAGTTTTGATATTTTTTGACTTTTTAGGTTAAGTCGGGTTAACTTGGGCCATGTAGCCAATTGGGCTAGGTTAGGCTCAAATGTTGACTTGGTCACGTTCAAACATTGTTCATGAATGAACTTAGATCAATGGTTTCAATCAATTTAGCCTATGGTGGATTTTCGCTACATTATGTTTCATTTTGGCTAAGTGTTGACTCAGTCAACCCTTAGGTTTGACCTGGTTTGACCCAATTTGATTGATTGATCATCTCATGATGATTGTTGATCATGATGAGAGGCATAGGTCGCTTTGATTCAATCCAATTTGGTTAGATTAAAATTTGGCTCATAGTACTTAAGCTCACTTTGGGTCAAGTGAGCCTAAACGGGTCAAATGGCTGGGTCAGAGCTTGATTTGAGTTTGATTGAACTTGTATATGGACTTATGATTGAAATATAAATCCATTTGCAAGTGGTTTGAAGTCAAATGGGTTTTGATTCATTTGACATTTCATATTCAAAGGAAGAACATGAATATATTTTGGCTTAATTTTGAATTGAGTTTTGGTTTAGTGATTGAAGTTTGTATTTATATTTGGATTCATGATTGAAGGATTAATTGAATCATGAAGAAAATTCAAGAGTTTGGCTTGATTTGAATTTGATTGCTAAGTCCAAGATTTTGACTTGGCTTAGGTTGGATTTTGAATGGATTTGAGTTTGATTTTGGAATTGGTTTTGATTGTTTGAATTTATATTTCATTTATATATGTGAATATAAATAGATCATGAGAAAATTTCATGAATTTGGAATGATTTAATCATGTTCTAGGCTAAGTATTTTAAGACGAAATTTATAAAGGACTTAGGAAATTTTGGAGTTTTGGATTTGATTTTTGAGTTTAGTTTGATTGATTTGAATTTATATTTCATTTATATATCTTAATATAATGAGAATATAAATAATTCATGAGAAAATTTCATGAATTTGAAGTGATTTGATCATGATGTAGGCTAAATCCTTAAGAGGAAATTTAAAGGATTTAGGAAATTTTGGAGTTTTGGATTTGAGTATAGTCTGATTGAATTGAATTTATATTTCATTTATATATGTGAATATAAATGAGAATATGAATGAGTTATTAGAAAATATTATGAGTCTGAATTGATTTGAAGGTGATTTTGGATAAGTCCTTAAGATGGAAATTAAGGATTTAAAAAAAATTGATTTTGAATTAGGAATTTGAATTTTGGATTTAGTTTGATTGATTTGAATTTATATTTCATTTATGTATGTGAATATATATGAGAATATAAATGAGTTATGAGAAAACTTCATGAGTTTGAATTGATTTGATCATGATTTAGGCTAAGTCCTTTAGAAAAGATTAAGGACTTAAGAAAGATTTGGAATTAGGAATTTCATTCATGAGTTTCAATCATGGATTTCAATCATGTGGCATTGATTTGAGTTTGGATAAAATCAAATAAGATTGATTTGGAGTTTTCCTGAAGGAAGGAAGGTGAGGAGTGGTTCCAGCTAAGGGTAGGCAAATTTTCCTAACACCCCTAAGGCATGACCTATTCCTATGGCTAACTCTTCTAAGTTTCAAGGGCTAGGTTGAGTGTCCACCTAATCACTAGATGTGTCTTAAGAATAAGGAACTCTTAAAGTCTAAGAG
Source organism: Cymbidium sinense (assembly GCA_021442155.1). Lineage (NCBI taxonomy): Eukaryota > Viridiplantae > Streptophyta > Magnoliopsida > Asparagales > Orchidaceae > Cymbidium > Cymbidium sinense. The sequence goes on from CM038214.1 coordinate 155,725,123, forward strand.
AAGTTTTATGTCTAATATGGAGGGTTGAGAGCTCATTCTAAAAATGAGGTCAACCAGTTTGTGAGATGGAAATCAATTTTTTGAAAGAGGAGATCTCAACTTAATCATATATGGAATTTATTAAGTGGGATTTCAAAGCGATGTCATTTTATTTTGAAATGAAATCTTCATTCAATAAATTTGTGTATATTGAATGGAGATGTTTATATGTGCTTTTGAACAATTTATTTTTTTGATTTTATTTGTGAATGAAACATCTTCAATTGAATGGAGAGGTTTCACATGTGCTTTTTGAAAAATTAATTTTTGATTTTGTTTAGAAAGGTAAAAATTTCAACTTAACACATGTGGAATGTGTTGAATGGAATTTCAAAGTTGTAAAGTTTTTTTGTTTGAAGATGCAACATCCATTCAACATATTTGAATGTATTGAATGGATAAACTTATGTTCAAATTTTGTGGTTTTGAAAACATGATTGTTGAAATTTTATGTTTGAAAATGAGGTCTTCACTAAAATGAATTGAGTGAAGAAGCTCATTTGTGCTTTTTAGAAAATGTGATTATTGGAATCTTACTTTTGAAAATGAAGTCTTCACCCAAAATGAATTGAATGAAGGAACTCATTTGTGCTTTTAGGAAATGTGATTGTTAGAATTTTATTTTTGTTGTTAATCTTACATATAACAATCATAAAGATTGTTAGATGAAAATGATTTAGGAAAATTTTGTGCAAAAATATTTTATTATGTGCATTTTTCAAAGAGTGCTTTTTGAAAAGCAAGATTTGTATAAAGGATTTATTTTATCTTTATTGTTTTACAACAAACCTTTCCATATCATAGAAATGATTAGGAGGAAGTCTTTAAATATTTTCTTTTAATTAGATTTTTTTTTACCCATTGGAGAACCCAATGGGGTTTTAAGACCAAGACGGGGTGAGGTCCTAAAACCCAAAGATGTTGGCGACTTGACTTAACGATGAAATAAGCTAAGTGCCAATCGAAAAGAAAGATAGTCTTGGATTCATATAAAGGTACAAATCAACTATCGATACTTATAGATAATGATCATTTACCAAAGATGGAGAGAGGAACCCTCCCCAGCGGAGTCGCTAGAAAAATCTATGGTGAAAAATTTTCAATTTCTTTGAAAGAAATGTATACTTCCATCTTCACTCTATACTGGATAAAATAAAGATAGAAATATACTTTCTTTTTTTTATGCATTTGGACACCACGTAGATCCATAGATGTTCTTAATAAGGTGATCGAGTAAGACATTGAGGAGAAGTGTATTGTCTCAAAAGATAAAAGTCACTACCCTACAATAGACCGAATCACCTGAATAAGGACTCATAAGTATAATGGGTTTGCATGTGTACCAGAGACTCTTCTCGTACTTTAGATAGAAAAGTAAAGCAAGGTTTATTTTAAATTAGGTTCGTTAAGTTCTCTATAGGGGCAAGGCCCCATAGTTAATTACATCCTAAAGAAGGGGATTCCTTAGGAATACTCTCGATTAAGGTAAATGATCGTTGTCTCTAAATATTGCAATAGGTAGGACTATCAATCGATTAGTTTATTTTATAAGATCAAATGGGATTGATCAAAGAGAAGGAGGTATTATTGAAGCCAAATGAAGATAGGTAGGAGATGCTCATGATGTTAAGAAACCTAACGAGAATCTCAAACTATCCTATGGTTGGGCTTTAAATTTTTGAAATTGATTTAATTTATTTGAGTTGAATTTTTCATTAGAAATTTAGGTCTTATGATTCCACAACACAAGATTATGAAATGCCTAGAGGTGAGGATTTATACTTATGGCCCACAAAGGGGAGAAGTAACCTCTAACCTAAAGCTAGGGAGCTGAGGCCAAAAGCACAGCCTAAATCTAAGGCAAAAATGGGTATATGGTTTACCTCCACAAGAGTGAGTAAACCACCCGACTACTTAGACTTACAACTGCCTGGGGGTGGCCGCCAACTAACTCCTCCTACAATTTTAAATTCATGTACCCAAGTCATATTCTTTATGCAATATAGCTAGGCTATTATTTATTTAGAAAGAGTCTAAGTCCTTAAATTCACTCTCTAAGAGACTAGATCATGTAAGGGCATGAAAAATGACCTAGATCTAATGCAAAACATATTACATATTATTTTCATTTTTGAACAATCAATTTGACTCAAGCTAATAAGATTCATATACCTAATGCATGCGAAGTAAGATTATTGGCCAAAATCAACAAGAAGGGAGGAGGTGTGTTTCCACCATGGCTCGCAAAGGTCAAGCCAAGTTTCTCTAGAAAAGGTGGAAGCCCTCTAATCAAGAGTGAAACAAGATGATTTTGTGCATGATATTATAAAATAAATACTCATCCAGCTAAGGGGTTGCTAATTATTTTATCTTGATTTTTAACTTAGGCTTTAAGTGAGGTTATGAGTTGTTTATTTTTACTTTTGAGTTGATTAATTTGGTAAAAGATTTATTTTTCCCTAAGAACCTAATCGTCATCCAGGCCATACATCAAGTAAGGAAGAAACTAGGAAAATGATTCCATTTTTATGCACAAGCTAAACAAATCATGAATCAATTTGTAAAGCTAACAAAAAGAATAAGAGGCCATTTATGGTCGGGCACCACCGCATAAACTTGAAAACAAATTGGGTAGCCGAGCTCTACCCTTATACAACTTGGATTACAAATGAATTAATTTACAATCAAGTAAGAAAATTCATGTTATGGGGCCTTCAAGTTTCATTTCATTCTTCTTTTCTTTTTTCTTCTTTTTTTCTTTGGTTCCTTCTTTGATGGTTGGAATGTGGATGCTCCAAAGGCTTCACATGGTACATAATATGAGATCTTATGACCAATGGTCATCCTAATCCCCATAACAATCATTCCAAAATCCTAATTGCCAAAACTACATGAAAAGGGAAAAATGAAAATCTAACTAACACCTATAAAATAGAGATTTGCTAAAGCAAACCATACAAATCCCAAGCATGTATATTAGACTTACCACCCCACACATGGGTGACTAAGTCCACCTAGCCTATTGAATTGTGCTTATGGGTATAAGCACCTACACAGTAAAAGCATTTATATTTTTACTTATTACAATGCCCCTTGACCACAATCCCCTGCAGAAGATAATGGTTAGACTAAGATCGCCCTATCATTCAGTCTAAGCACATACACCCTGACATCCAGAAAAAAACAAAACATCACAAAATAAAAGCAAACATCAAACCATGCACTGCCTTAATCTAATGCTAGAAGTGGTGACTTAGCCTATGTGTGTGCTTTTAATGTTTGTGTGGTATGCTTAGCTATGGCTTTAAGTTAGAGTTTTCTAAGTGTGAAGAGTGTTCAACTTAGAGGGGGGAAGGGGGTTCATTTGAGTTATTTAATTATCTTGGGTTGATTTTATTTTGTGTTTTGATTAGGTTCAAGTGAATCTTATAATTAATTACTAGGTTGTAAAGAGAGGGAAAGAGAAGAAAAACTTCTCTTTCCTTCCCTACCTTAAGTAATTTCTAAAGTATATTCATATTTTAGTTTTGTTTAGTGAATATTTTATTATGTTATTTAATTAATCTAAGTTTAGATCAACTCTAAATAAATGTTTCAAAAGAAAGGCATTTTAAGATTAAGTAAAGTGAATTAATATCATAAAACACACATCACTTGATTTCTTTCCCAACATGTATAACGTGCACATGGATGAATCCTAAGTATATCTATACACATTAAATGGGAATGTTTAGCACACTTTATCATGAATGCTAAATGAGTTACTTAAGAAAATTTGAATGCTTATGATGCATGATTTTCATTAAGTAGAAAAGGGGAGTTTCTTATCCAATTTTCACATGCACACAAGAATGTATGAAAGGCATAAGTGGGTATGATGCCATTGTTAGCACCAAAAGTGTAAGTTACAAGACCTACTTAGGGCTACTAAAAGCCTCACAACCATGGGATTGTTTAGACTAATATACCACTTTCCTTAAATACAAGCATATGTACAAAAGAAATGAATGGAAAAGAAAGGATGCAAAAAGTTATACTTGATTGTTTGATTTGTTTATGCAATTTATAAGTGTGAATATGAAGATCCTTCTTAGGTTATAATATGGAAGGGGATAAGAGTAAAATTGAGCAAGTGTTATGTTCTTTTAAAAGAACTATACACTTTGCAAATCTTATTCAAATCCATGTTAAGAGAAAAGAAAGGAAGCAAACATAAGACACATTTTTATATTCAAATGCAAACTTATAAATAAAAAATAAGTAACACACTTTCGCTTTTGGTAATTGATTCATATATTTTGAAAATAATTTGGAATTTAATAGATAATAGCCATTCAAATTTTTACTTTAGCCAAAACATGCAATTTGACATAAGGAAAACATTTTCATTTTAATTTTATTTTTGAAAAGCATGAATGCATGAAATCCATATGACATACACATTTAGCATGATAGGAAAGAAATCAAGTGATGAAAGCAATGTAAATTCATCCACCCTAATTAATTTCTAATGATAATCTTATAAAATAAGAGAGCTTAAAGAAATCAAGTTATTTTTAAAGGAGGTTTGATTTTGTTTAGAGTTTGATTTAATTTGAGAAATGTGAGGCGAAGTTTCCTAACCCATTCCCACATGTGTATGATATTTAAATTCAATTTTTAGATGATTAGATCCATATTATATTTATGATTAGGTTAAGGTATGAATTAAGTGTGTTAATTACTTACCTATACCACCTTAGCATTGTTAATTAAATAATTATGAGCTAATGAGATGACATAAAACTACAAAAGGAATTTAAATCAGCAATGCACCTAGTAAGAAAAGGGCCTAATGCATTTGTCTTATGATTAATCATTAATTAAACTAAGGGTTTAACTTAAGTACTTTCATAACCCCCCTCACACATATGTGTTGGATTTTCATTTCCTTATTTATACTTAGGCTCTTGGACATTAAACATCTACCCAAGATAGATTAATTGAGTTTGGAAAGTTTTAGAATTTTATGAAATTAATTAAGGGGTAATTAGTGAATAAACCCTTAATTAAAGATGGATTAAGGAAGAAATGGGGTTTAGGGAATATCTTAAGAAAAGTATCTCAAAATTCTTTCCTAAACCACATATTCACTTAATCAAATCTTAATTGACTCAATCATAGGGCAACCACTAATTATACCCTTAATTAAGCCTAATTATATTTAGGGAGTGATTAAGGAATGAGTTAGCAGTGCCTCTAATTAGGCCACCAATAAATCCCAAGAAAATTAGGGGTGGTAGGAGTCATCCCATTAATCATACACAAGAAGTTTTGGATTAATCAGTGGAGTAATTAGGGGTAATTAGAAAATAACATCCCAATAAAACCCAAATTCGAGAAAAGAATCATTCAAAATCAATTAAAATAAATTTTAGAATATTCTATGTTCAATTATCTTTCAATGCAATTTATTTCATATTTGTTTAATTTTTTATAGGCTTAGATATGAATTTAGGAAGTGTGGTGAAATATTGTTTTCATCTATCCTCTTGAAGAGGATAAATGAAAATAAAAATACATGCCATTTTGGTCGGGACACCACGTAGATTCACATATGTTCTTATTAGGGTGATCGGGTATGACATTGAGGAGAGGTGTACTATCTCGAAAGATGGAAGTCACCACCAACAATGGACCTAATCACCTCAATAAGAACTCCTAAGGACTATGGGTTTGCATATGTACCATAGAGTCTTACCCTACTTTACATGAGAAAGTAAAGTAGGGTTTATTTTAAACGAAGTTTGTTCTACAAGGGCAAGCCCCATAGTTAATTACATCTTAAAGAAAGGGGATTCTTAGAATACTCGATTAAGGTAAATGATCATTGTCTCCAAAGATTTCAATGTAGACTATCAATCGATTAATTTATTTTTGGAAAATCAAGTGGGATGATCATGAGGAGGGAGTTCTTATCAAGCCAAATGGAGATGAGTAGGGGATGTTTAGGATACTAGGAAGCCTAGTAAACATCCCAAACTATCTATGGTTGGGCTTTACATTTTGAAATTGAGAGGAATTATTTGTTTGAGTTGAATTTTATTATAAGTTTAGGGCTCATAATTCCACAATACAAGGTTATGGAAATGCCTAAGAGGTGAGGATTTATGCTTCCCATAGAAGGGAGAAGCAACCTCTAACCTAAATCTAGGAGCTTTGGTGAGGGCCAAAAGCACGACCTAAATCTAAGGCAAAAAATGGGTATGGTTTGCCTCCATAAGAGATAACAAACACCCACTAGACTTACAACCGATCTGGGGTGGCACCAACTAACTCCTATGATTTTAAATTCATGTAGGCAAGTCATATATTTTATGCAAGATAACTGGGCTGTTATTTATTTAGAAAGAGACTAGATCATGTAAGGGCATGCTTCAAATGACCTAAATCTAATGCAAATCAAATTACATATTATTTTCATTTTTGGACAATCATTTGACTCACGCTTATAGGATTCATATGCTTAATGCATGAGAAGTAAAATTATTGGCCAAAATTAGCGAAAAGGGAGGAGGTGTGTTTCCACCATGGCTCTCAAAGGTCAAGCCAAGTTTCTTTAGCAAATGTGGAAGCCCTCCAATCAAGAGTGAAACAAGATGTTGTTGTGCATGATGTTGTAAGAGAAATACTCATCCATCTAAGGGGTTTCTAATTCTTTTATCTCATTTTTTAGCTTAGGATTTAAGTGAGGTTATGAGTTGCTTATTTTAATTTTGAGTTGATTAATTTGGTAGAAGATTTATTTTTCTTAAGAGCCTAATTGTCATCAGCCATACATCAGAGCAAGGAAGAAACTAGGAAAACATGTCATCTTAATGCACAAGCTAAACAAAACATCACACATTTTATAAAGCTAATGCAAAAGAATAAAAGGTCATTTGTGGTCGGGCACCACCGCACAAATCCAAAAAAAATTGGGTAGCCGATCTTTACTTTTATACAACCTGGATTACAAATGAATTAAGTACAATTAAGAAAAGAATTCATTGTTATGGGGGTCTTAAAGCTTCATTTCTTCATTCTTCTTTTTTTCTTACTCCTTCTTTTCTTCTTTCTTCTTTGGTTCCTTCTTTTGGATGGTTGGAAGGTGGATGCTTCAAAGGCTTCACATGGTACATAAGGAACCTTATAACCAATGCTCATCCTAATCCCCATAGCAATCATTCCAAAATCCTAATTGCAAAGGTACATGAAAAGGGTAAATCTAACTAAAACAAAATGATTAGCTAAACAAACCACACATTCCCAAGCATATAAAAAAATTGGACTTAGCACCCACACATGGGTAACCAAGTCCACCTAGCCCATTTTGGATCATGCTTAAGGGTATAAGACCCACAAAAAAGCTTACATTTTTATTAAAGCACCCTTAAGCACAATCCCCAGAAGATAATGATTAGACTAAATCATCTACCATTCATTCTACATACATACACTCTAACATCCATACTAAAACATTACATCATACAAACATCAAACCATACACACCTCTAACATAGGACTAGAAGTGGTGATTTAGCCTAATGTGTGCCATATAAGGTTTGTGTGGTATGCTTAGCTAGGCTTTAAGGTTAGGAATTTTTTAAGTGTGAAAAGGTTCAACTTAGAAGGGTAGTCTCATTTAAGTTATTTAGTTGATATGGGTTAATTTTATTTGATAATTTGATTTAGTTTGAATGAACCTACTTAATTACTAAATTGTAAAGAGAGAAAAGAGAAGAGAACTTCTCTTTCCTCCCTACCTTAAGTGATTTCTAAGGTAGATTCATTAAGGATTTTGTTTAGTGAATGTTTTATTATGTATTTTAATTAATCCTAAGTTTAGATTTTCTCTAAACAAACCTATTCAAAAGGAAAGGCATTTTAAGATTAAGTAAAGTGAATTACTATCACAAAACACACAACATTTTATTTCTTTCCCACATGTGTATAACATGCATATGAATGGATCCTAAGCATATATATACATACAAATGGGAATGTTTAGCATACTTTATGATGAATGCTAAGTGACGTTTAAAAAAATTTGGAATGTTTCATGTATGCATGATTTTGTTAAGTAGAAGAGAGTGATTCTTTTATCCATTTTTCATATGCACATTTACAAGTATAAAAGACATAAGTGAGTACGATGCCATTTTTAACCAGGGGTGTAAGGTACAATACCTACTTAGGGCTACTTAAAGCCTCGCAACCTTGGAGTTGTCCAGACTAATATACCACTTTTCTTAAATACATGTACATGTACAAAAAGAAATGCATGGAAAGAGAATGCTAAGTGAGTTACTTAAGAAAATTTGAATGCTTTATGATGCATGATTTTCATTAAGTAGAAAAGAGGTTTTCTTATCCATTTTTCACATGCACACATGTATGTATGAAAGGCAAAGTGAGTACAGCAGCCATTGTTAACTATAAGGTACAAGACCCACTTAGGGCTACCTAAAATCTCACAATCCCGGGGTTGTCCAGACTAATATACCACTTTCCTTAAATACAAGCATGTGTACAAAAGAAATGAATGGAAAAGAAAGTATGCATAAGTTTGTGTTGGTTGATTTATTTTGTTTATGCAATTTATATGTGCAAATGTAGATGTCCTTCTTAAGTAATAGTATAGGAATGAATAGAAGGGAATTAGGCAAGTGTTATGTTCTTTTCAAATGAACTATACACTTTGCCAAATCCTATTCAAAACCATACTAAAAGAAAAGAGAAGGAAGGCTACACTATGCACATCTTCATATTTATATCCACATGCAAGCTTATAAATAATTATAAGTAGCACACTTTCAATTTTAGGTATTTGATTTATAAATTTTAAAATAGTTTTGAATTTAATAGTGATAATAGCCACTCATATTCTTACTTTAGCCAAAACATGCAATTTGACATAAAGAAAACATTTCATTTTGAATTTGATTTTAGAAAAGCATGAATGTATAAAACTCATATGACATACACATTTAGCATGCTAAGAAAGAAATAAAGTGATGTAAGCATGTAATTTCATTCACTCTAATTAATTCTAAAGACAATCTTATGAAGTAAGATCATTTAAAGAGAATCAAAAGTTGTTTAAAGAGACTTTCATTTTTTGCTTTGAGTTTGATTTGAATTAGGAAAGTGTGAGAAGGTTTACTGGTCCTTACCCATTCCCACATGTGTGCATTATTTTAGTTTAATTTTAGGTGATTAGATTAATTTTAGAAAGTTGTAGATTAAGTTCATTAATTACCCTTACCTATACCACTTTAACATATTTAATCAAATAATTATGAGCCAATGTATGACATAAACCACAAGGAATTTAAAAGTAATGCATCCCAGGAAAGAAAGGTACCTAATGCAATTGGCTCACAATTAATGATTAATTATGCTAAAGGGTTTAATTTAAGTACTTTCATAACCCTTCCCACACATATGGGTTAGGTATGATTTCCTTATGTTTACTTAAGTTATTGAACACCAAAGTATCTACCCAAGAAGGATTAGGTTTAGGTGATTAAGGTTTTAGATTAATTTTCATTTTGAGAATTTGATTTGATTAATTAGGTAGATCATTAGTGGATTAACCCTTAATTAGATTTGGATTTAAGGAAGAAAGGGGGTTTAGGGAATAGCTTAAGGAAAATATTCCAAAATCATTTCATAAACCTCCTAATCACTTAAACAAAGTTTAATTATCTTAATCAAAGAATTAAACCACTATTCACATGCTTAATTATCCTTAATTACATTAAAAGAGTGATTAGGGTTCATTAGTTAATTTCCTGGTTAACTCATTAATAAATTCTAAGAAAATTAGGGAGGTAGAAGTCATCCCACTAAACATGCGAGAAGTTTATAATTAATTAATGAAGTCATTAGGAGTAATTGGGGTTATTAAGTTTTTAAATAAACCCTAATTAAGGAAAATCTACAATCAAAATTCAATTAAAAACAATTTTATTGGATTCTCCTCTAAAGTATCTTTAAAATGAACCTAAGTTCGTATTTTTTGAATTTTCTACAATTATTATGAATTTAGGAAGTCTCAATTGATTTAATGGATTTTCATAAATTCTACTAATTTAATTTATTAAAATAAATCATTTGACACTAAGAATTCAATATCTTTTAATCTAAAGGTCATTTTGACTTGAAATGTTTATGGTAGGTGCATTTTAACATCAATTGTAATCTCTGAAATTTCAACTTAATCGATATGTTTTTGGTTTAATTAAAAGTTTGATTTTTTACTAAAACTCAAATTAAGCTCAAAATATTCAATAAAATTTAAGATTTTGGGTTTGTTGGATTTCTCTAGAAAGGAATCCAACATGCCCTTGTTTGCAAATTTTGGTTGAGTATTTTATTTTCTATGAATTTTTTAGGTGATTTTAATTAATTTTTTAAATCAAAAATCCGACATGGAAATGAGGCCATGTGGCATATGATTGGATGTGTGCACCATACAAAGATCATGATTCACGCCACATCGCTATATGGGTGGGAAATGACGGCCAACCCACAAAGAGTGACCCAGCGCTCTAGACCATCGACGCAACGATAGTCTTGATTAGATCGATCGAGGCCCGATCGTGATTGGCATGCGATTTGAGCCATTTGATTGCACAACCGCATGATCGAAGGTCCGATCTCATTAGAGATTCAAGGCCCGGTCACGCGGATCGAGCCGCTTGATCCCACAAACGGGATCGACGGGTGGCTACCAGGATGAACAAGTGATTTCGATTTTTTAAGAAAAATAGGATTTCTAAGTGAAAACTTGTCCAAATAGACTCATTTTTGCATCGATTCACACCAAAAAAAATTCTATTTTCTAATTGAGATGATTTAAAATAAAAATACTGGATTGTCTAGAATAGATTCCTAAAAATTGTGTGAAAACCATCACAAAAGAGGGATCCTAAGGCTGGCTATAGTTTTTGAAGGTTACCTCACCATGGATGATTTTTGGCGGTGGTGACTCAAGCGCACTGTCGAGTGAGGGAAGAATCCTTGGACTGAGCTTAGATCCTCGCCTTCACATCGAAATGATGTTTCCTATGGTGATCATCATTTCCTCAAAATCCCTTTAATTTTAGAGTATTTCTCTCCAAAATGAAGTGGATGTGATAGCTAATTTGGGAGCTCTAAGAGGGTGAATGAGGAATGAGGGTTTCCTTCAACCACTAAAGCCTTAGAATGAAAAGTGAAGTCAAATGAACTAAAATCCACTTTTGTTTAAAATTTTGGCTCCAAACTCATGTCATTTGGCTTGGGGTGGTTGGGAATGGAAGAGAGTCATCCTAGGTTGCTCCTATGGGTTGGCTAAGGCATGGAAAGTGGCTGCCATGAAGGACAAGTGGGTGTCCTAGCCAAAGGGAGGTGAGTGTCCTTCATGCCAAGTGTTCCAATGGGAGAGGAGGTGATTTCACCTCCCCATGAGTCATGGCTGCCCCAACCACTCCTTGGGTCAAAATCATTGTCCTTGGTGCCTATGTGGACCAATGGATGAGTGTCAAGTGGCTAAGAGAAGTGACCACTTGGGAAAGTGTCTTTTCTCATGGAATGCCCTTGACCCAAGGGCAAAGTGGTCATTTGACATTGAATTTGATTTGGGAAGATTTTAAATAAGTCAAAAGTAAGTTGGACCAAATTTTATGCCATTTGAAGTTCAATTGGTTTAATTTGGGTTAAATCGACCCATTTAGGTCAAATCGGGTCAAAATGGGTTAGGTTGACTAATTGGTCAAATTAGGTTAAACCAAGAGTTGGGTCAAGTTCAAATGGCTATTTGGAGTATATTGGTTCAATTAGTTTCAATTGATTCGGTTTAATTTGGATTAAATTTAGATTTTGGCCAATTTGATCCTTTAAGTCAATTTGGGCTAAGTTGACCAATTTGACCCAATTGACCAAATTGGCTTGAATCATGGCTTGGTTGTTTGGTTGATCATTTGAAATGGATTGGTATCTTTGTTTCCAATCAATTTGGTTTATATTTGATTTTGGCTTGATTTGACCTTTTAGGTCAAGTTGGGTTCATGGTCAATTGGGCTAAGTTGGGTCTAGTTGGCCAATTGGTCAAATTGGGTTTAATTAAGGCTTTGGTCAAGTTCAATAATCAATTTGGAGTGAACTTGAGCCATTGGTTGTAATCAATTTGGTTTAGGTTGCAATTTGGCTAGTTTGGGTTCATGTGGGTTAAATGGTTGACTTGGTCAACAGGCTAGGTTGACTTGGTTTAATCATATTTCATGACAATTTATTAACCTATGATGATCAACAAATATGACATGATGTTTGGAATGGATTTATTTATTTTGATTTGGGTTGAATTGAATTTTGGTTCATGTAGGTCAAATTGGCCACTTTGGATCAAGTGAGCCAATTGGGTTTAGTTGGCTTGATCAAGGCTTGATTCAAGTTTGGTTGAACTCACATATGGATTTATGATTGAAATATAAATCCATTTGCAAGTGATCTGGAGTCAAATGAGTTTTGATTCATTTGACAATTTCAAGTCAAAAGGTGAACATGAGTTTGACTTGGGCTTGATTTTGAATTTAGTTTTGGTTTGAGGATTGAAGTTTATGTTTATATTTGGATTCATGATTGAAGGATTTATTGAATCATGAAGAAAATCAAGAGTTTGGCTTGATTTGAGTTTGATTTGGCTAATTTCAAGAATTTGACTTGAAAGGCTTAGGTTGGATTTTGCTGAATTTGAGTTTGAGTTTTGAATTTGGTTTTGGATATTTGAATTTATAATTCATTTATATTTGTGAATATAAATGAGAATATAAATGGGTTATGAGAAAATTTCTTGAATTTGAATTCATTTGGATTTGATTTGAGCTAAGTCTATAAAATAGAATCAAAGGGCTTAGGAAAGATTTTTGGAATTTGAATTTGAGTTTTGGAGCATGGGTTTTGATTATTTGGAATTAATTTGAGTTTAGGGAAAATCAATTAGGTTGGAATTGATTGATTTAATTTGGAGTTTGACTTGAAGGAAGGAAGTGAGGAATGTGGTTCAAGCTATAGGGTAGGCAAATTTTCCTAAGACCCCTAAGGCATGATCTATTCCTATGGCTAACTCTTCTAAGTCTCTAGGGCTAGGTTAAGTGTCCACCTAATCACTAGATGTGTCTTAAGACTAAGGAATTCTTAAAGTATAAGAGAAGTCCTATGTCTAAGATGGAGGGGTTGAGAGCTCATTCCAAAATGAGGTCAACAGAAGGTTTGGTGATTAAATAATAATAAAAAAGCCTAATTATATGTTTAATCCCATCACCATGGGCTCAACATGCGCTTTCCACATGGTGAGAAGGGATTGGTCTTTAACTTATCACATCATGCCATGCCACGTGAATGCTACGTGCTTTCTCGTCCCAATCAAGGATCGAGATGAGATTAAAGCCACGTTCTAAAGAGTGAAACGTGGGATGCTATGTGTTTTAATCACCGCCCATCCAAAATGCATGGATGGCGAGATTCATCCCTATAATTCTATGAGTAATGGAGACCCATGTTCTAGGGCAAGATGGCTCGATTGAGCTTGGATTGGGCTAAAATTTAGCCTACACCTTCATCATACAATGGAGATCATATCCAACTTAGTTTATCATGCAATGAAAATTCCTTTCATAAAGCTCCACACTATGGCTAGATTAAGATTGGAAAAATGGTTTACCTTGCTAGGTGATCACCGGTGTTCATTCCTTGGAGAAGCTTGCCTAGTGGAGATGAAGCTTTGCGATAGTTTGAGGTCTTGAGTTGGGTGGTTTCTTCTAGAGGCTAACCTTGAACTCTTTTGATCAACTAGCACCCTTTGCCTTTGGAGCTTGGGAAAGAGCTTGACGGGGGTCCTCGGAGCTTGCAAAGGGAATTGGGCTAGTTTTGGGTGGAGTGAGATTGGATTTTGGTTTTCTTCCCTATTTTAGCTTGAGAAATTGAGAAATGGGAAGTTCAAACTCTCTCTAAGAAGCTTGAGAAGAGTAGCTAGGGCTTGCTCTGAGTTCCTTTGCTTCAATCGAATTAGCAAGAGTGAAGATTGAGTTGAATTAGGGGGAGTATATCTCCCCCAAGGGAAATCGGACAACTGCAAGCCTCCTTGCCATTTTAAATCGATTGAGCTTATTCCATGGGTTTGTTAGGACATTTAGGATGTCTTTGAATTCGATTTTGTCCAGGGAAGAAGTGGGTGAGGTGGCCATGTGCTTGAATTGAGTGGAAGGAGGATTCAATGTGCTCCATTTCAAGGCATGTGGTCAGTTTGGCCATTGGGCTAGGTTGGGCTGACCCAAACCCATTGGGTTGGGTGCACCACACTCCTAGTGTTCACTTGATCCACTAAGAGGGTGCTAAGTGGTTATGGAGAGGATTTGACCAAATTCCAAGTGGATTTGGCCAAAATTTACCCTATGGCCTAGGGGTAAAATGGTCATTTGACCCCAATTTTAGTTTGGGCATATTTGGTATGATGAGAAAATAGGTTTGGCCAAGTTTCATTGAATTTAGATTTGGTTTGATGTGATTTGGCTCATGTTGACCCATTTAGGTCAAAATGGGTCAACTTGGGTCAAGTTGACCAATTGGTCAAATTGGGTCAAACCAAGGGTTGAGTCAAGTTCACCATTTGAAATATTCTGGTGGCTTTGGTTTGATTCAATTTGGTTGAGGTTTGAATTTGGTTTAATTGAGTTCATTTAGGTCAAATGGGTCAAGTTGACCAATTTGACCCATTTAACCTATTTGGGTTAGGTCATGGGTTAGTTTAGGTTTAGTTGGTCACATGAAATGGATTGGTATCTTTGTTCACAATAAATTTTGTTAATTTGAATTTGGCTCAATATGATCCTTTAGGTGTAGTTCAAGGTCAATTAGGCTAGGTTAGGTCTAGTTGGCTAATTGAGGCTTTGGTCAAGTTCAACAATCATTTTTGGGATGAACTTGACCCATTGGTTTCAATCAATTTGGCTTAGATCAAGTTTTGACACATTTTGATTTTTTTAGGTCAAGTTGGGTCAACTTCAAGTGGCCAATTGGCTAGTTAGGCTCAAATGTTGACTTGGTCAAGCTCAAACATTGATCATGAATGAACTTAGATCATTGGTTTCAATCAATTTGGCCTATGGTGGATTTTGGCTATGTTGGGCTTCATTTAAGTGTTGACTTGGTCAACCCTTAAGTTTGACTTGGTTTGACCCAATTTGAGTGATTGATCATCTCATTATGATTGTTGATCATGATGAGAGCTTAGGTGCTTAGTTCAATCCAATTTGGTTAGGAAGAATTTGGCTCATAAGATATTTTAGGTCACTTTGGGTCAAGTGAGCCTAAGTAGGTCAAATGGCTTGGTCAAAGCTTGATTTGAGTTTGGTTGAACTCACATATGGACTTATGATTGAAATATAAATCCATTTGTAAGTGGTTTGAAGTCAAATGGGTTTTGATTCATTTGATAATTTCATGTTCAAAGGATGAACATGAAAAGGATTTTAGCTTAATTTTTGAATTGAGTTTTGGTTAAGTGTTTGAAGTTTGTATTTATATTTGGATTCATGATTAAAGGATTGATTGAATTATGATGAAAAAATCAAGAGTTTGGCTTGATTTGAAAATGATTTGGCTAAGTTCTTGATTTTGACTTGAAAGGCTTAGGTTAGATTTTGAATGAATTTGAGTTTGATTTTTCGATTTGGTTTTGGTTGTTTGAATTTATATTTCATTTATATATCTAAATATAAATGAGAATATAAATGGTTATGAGAAAACTTCAAGGATTTGAATTGATTTGAACATGATTTAGGCTAAATTTAAGAGAGGATTATAGGACTTGGAAAGATTTGGAATTTTGGATTTAGTTTGATTGATTTGAATTTATATTTCATTTATATATGTGAATATAAATGAGAATATAAATGGGTTGTGAGAAAATTTTATGAATTTGAGATGGTTTGAACTTGATTTGGGCTAAGTTCTTAAGAGGAAATCAAAGAACTTAGAAATATTTCAAACTTGGAATTTCAATCATTGGTTTCAATTATTTCAATCATGGATTTCAATCATATAGAATTGATTTGAATTTGGAGAAAATCAATTAGGCTGAATTGATTTAAGTTTGATGTTGATTGATTTGGAGTTTGACTTGAAGGAAGGAAGTGAGGAATGTAGTTCAAGCTATAGGGTAGGAAATTTTCTTAACACCCCTAAGGCATGACCTATTCCTATGGCTAACTCTTCTAAGTCTCTAGGGCTATGTTGAGTGTCCACCTAATCACTAGATGTGTCTTAAGACTAAGGAACTCTTAGTGTCTAAGAGAAGTCTTATATCTAAGTGGGAGGAGTTGAGAGCTCATTCTAAAATGATGTCAACAGGTACTTATTTAATTAGAAAGAGACTAAAGTCCTAAACACACTCCCTAAGAGACTAGAGTATGAGTGGTATGAGCATATGACTTAATCTATAGATGCAAAATCATTTCAAATTTTATTTCAATTTAGACACATCATTTTGATAGAGGTTTTAGGATTTCTTATGCCTAAATGCATGATGAAATAGGTTATGGGTCAAATCAGCTAGAAGAAGGTGTTCTCCACCACAAGTATGCCCTCACAGTCAAGCATTATTTTATCATGCAAGGATGGAGATCTTTCATGTTCAAGAGAGAAAGAATATGCATGCATGATATGAAACATACAACCATACAGCTAAGGTTGCTAAATCTTTTAATTATGTTATTTATGTCTTAGGCTATATGATGAGGTTATGAGTTGTTTAAAATTTAGTTATGAGTGATTAGTTGGGTAGAAAAGTTATTTTATCCTAAGAGCCTAATTGTATCCAAGCCATACATTAAAGCATCAATCATTTAAGAAACTATGGAAAGCATGCCATCCTAATGCACAATGTAAACATAACTTCAAACAATTATATAAACTATCATAAAGAAAAAAAGGCATGGTACTAAATACAACCCAAAGAGAGAAAATGGGTAGCCAAGTTCTACCTTATACAACCTAGAATATGAAAGAATAATTATAATTGTATTAAATGCTATGGGGTCTTCTTTCTTATATCTCATTTTGATTTGGTTCCTTCCTTGATTTGGATGGTGCTTCCTTCAAAGGCATCACAGGGCACCCCAGACAAAGCCTGCCATTGCTCATCTAATCAAAGCACTAATCCTAATTCCTATTATTAAAATTATACTTATGTGGAAAGTAAATCTAGCTACACCTAAAATGAGGTTAGCTAAATATACAAATAATCCCAAGTTGTTGTATTTTATAATTTGGACTTAGCACTACACATGGGTAACTAAGCCCACCTATCCTAACTTAGATTATGCTTAAGGATTTAAGCAATCTGCAAAAAATCATTCACCTTTATTTTTAATCATTCTTTAAGCATAATCACATGCATAGAATATGAGTAGGCTAATATTGGCCTATCATCCAAAGCATACACCCTAACATTTAATCTAAAATAATACATCATGAAAGAATATACATCACATCATACACCATCCCAACTTAGATTAGAGTGGTGACTTAATTCTAATGTGTATTAAGGTTTGTGTGATAAGTCTTGTTAGTCATTAGTTGTATTTTCTATGTAGAAGGGTTTAATTTAACATGAAAGGTTGATTTCACTTGAAGTTGTTTAATTGAGAATTTTAATTTGTCTTTTATTTCATTTGATTATTTAACAACTAAGTGGTATAAAGAGAGAAAAGAGGATTGCCCTCTTTCATCCCTACCTTAACTCACTTTCTAAAGTATAATTTTTAATTTAATTTTAGTGAATGGTTTATTAAATGATTTAATTCCTAAATTTAGGTTCACTTTAAATAATCTATTCAAAATGAAAGCCATCTAAGATTAATAATTGAATTACTACCACATGACATATATTAAATAACCTTTCCATCACATGTAAATATGATTGATTTAATCCTAAGTGTATTTATACATGCAACATATTTTACACACTTAAATGATGTATGTATGTATGTTTAAGATTTATATTTTGTTTTATTGAATTATTTAAACATATTAATTTAAAATTTTATCCTAATTCTTATAAAAATGACATAAGAATGAAATTAAATAGCATGAGCCATTGTTAAAATAGGAAGTGAGGTAATCAAATGACCTCCTTGAGTTAACTAAACCCCTCATATTCTGGGATGTCCAATATACCCATTTACATTCAAACATATGTATTAATATACATGAACATAAAGTAAGCTCAAATCATATGTCAAATTAATTCAACCACTTAGTCAATTATGAATGCATGCAATTTTAATGTAAAATATTTTCATTCACTAATCACATACATATACATTACAAAGATATGGCAAGTACTTGTCATTTAAACAAGTGAGGTAATCAAATGACCTCCTTAAATAACTAAGCCTCATATTCCTAGATGTCCAAATATACTTGCTTTTCTTTTACACATGGATGTATACATAAATGGGAGAAAGAAAACCATGCAAAGATTGAACATTTTATTGAATTTATATATATAGAATTAAAATTTATCCAAATTCTAATGTTAAATACATAAGAATGAAATCAAATTACTTAAAAAAACCATGCAAGGAAAATCAAATGACCTCCATGCTAGTTAAAGCCATTGTTCCCGATGTTGACTATATACCATTACCATTCAATCTTATATAAATCAACACATTAATAGAAGAAAGAGAACTCAAAATTAACATTTAAGCTATAAACAATCATTTCTTATGTATTTATAACTAGCATCATAAGCTTATATTATTATTCATTTATAAGTTTTAAAAAAATTTGATTTAAGAAAATAATATCACACATATATTAAATTAAATCAACACATGCAAGCTTACATAAAGGAAATCCATTTGTTTTTATGATTAAAAGATGATGCATGAATTCAAATGACATACCAAATTTAATATGATCAAAGTACAATCAAATATAAGCATGTGATTCATTCAATGCAGTTCTAGGAAATAAATCAAATCAAATTATTTAAAGCAAACCAAAGCTTCATTAATAAGTTTTGGATTTTTTTATTTAAAGAAGAGAATAAATATCACTTATGTTTTAAACCATTCTACATTAGTGATTTGATTAATTTAAGGAAATGATTTGATTTATTAATTATTAAGTTGAAATTAATTAAATGAATTAATTATTACCATGTCACTTAAAGTAATTAATAAATAATTAACTAATATGATATTCATGGAAAATCAACTAATGATTAAAAAAAAGGGAAATGTAATTGGTCATGATTAATAGCAATTAATTACACAATTAATTAATTATATTTTAAATGTGGACTAACCATAATTTCATTTAAACTCTTTTGGTTTAAACATAAAGATCTAATGATTTAATTATTGTCATTGATTATAATTTCAATTAGATTAAGTATTTAATTACCATTAAATTTAATTAATTTCATTTAAAAAATGAAATGAACTGGAAATCCCAACCTATTTTAGTTCACTTACTTAACAATGATTAATAAACTTATTAACTAATTGTTACTATTCATGGGATTAACTAATCATTAATTAACTTAAAAATAGCAATTTAATTATCAATTTTGAATTAAGTGAGCAATAAATCCCAATAAAATCAAGGGAGGTAGAGGTCATCCTATTAAATTAACCCCCACAAATTTTTTAATTGCTCAAAAAAGTAATTAAACTAATCAATTTTTCAAATAAACTTTAATTTATTTAAAATTAGTTAAGATCTTTAATTAACTCTCTTCAAATATCTTTAAAAAGTATTTATTTGCATTTTATTTTATTATTTTTAATATTTTTTGAAGTTTCGCTTATCAAAATGATTACCAATCTTAATTGCCTAATCATGTTGGTGGAAAAGTTTGAGAAAGGTGCTTTCCATTATGTGAGATTGGCTACAAAAATCTATGACCTTGTGAAAAGGGTGACATGCTTTCTAGTTTGTTGAAGCTAAGATCAAAAATGATTAATTTGGGTGATTAATGGATTAAATCATATCAATCTAGGATCTAATCATGATGCCATTGAGGAAATGGATGATGCATGATCTAACATTATGAGTGAGGGAGAATGAAGTCCACCATTGCTCATTTATTTATTTGAGTGATCAACTCTAAGGATCCACACCTTCTTTACATTGATTGAGGGGATTTAAAAGATCACATGATGCATATTTTTTCAAAAGCTCCAACCTAATTTTGCCTAAGGATTAGTTCAAATACCCCATAGCTCAAGACCAGCCTTGAACATTGGGGAAGCCATCTAGTGGAGATGAAGCCCATTGTGCACAATTGATCAATTCTCAACATTCACTAAGGATGAATCAATGATTTAGAGCTATTTTGATTAAAATATTAAAATTTAAAATTGAGATGAATTATTATTTCACAAGGCCTAGGAAGGTAGGCAGTTAATTGAGTTTGATGAGAAATTGGAAGTTAGGTATGAAATTGGTAGGTCATTCAAGATTATATGATCATTTTGGATCAAATGTTGGTTAGTTTGGTTTAGTTTGGCTTAGATTTTATTTTGGCTCATTTGAATTCATTTGGGTCAAATGGGTTAAGTTAATTTGACCAAATTGGTAAAATTGACTTGGGTTGGTTTGGTTTAGTTGACCAATAGAAGATTATTGAGCTTTGATTTCAATTAATTTGGAGTTGGTTTTCTTTAGACCAACTTGAACATTTAGGTCAATTTGGGCTAAGTAGTCAATTGGGTTCAATTGGGTCCAATCATGGCTTTGGTCAAGTTCAACAATCAATTTAGAATGAACTTGAGCCATTAGTTGCAATCAATTTGATTTATATTTTGATTTGACCCAATTTGGTCTTTTAGGTCAATTTGGGTCAACTTGGGTCAAGAGGACCAATTGGGTTTGGTTTCACTCAATTGATGGTCAAGTCATATTCAAATAATGATTTTGATTTGGTATGAAATATTGGTTTCAAGGGATTTGAATCTTAGTTACAATTTGGCTAGTTTGGGTTCATATGAGTTAAGGGGTTGACTTGGTCAAATGACCAAGTTGACTTGGTTTGACCTAATTTGTGATAATTGATCAACCTAGGTGATCAACAATCATGATGAGGTTTTGATGGTTCAATCCAATTTGGGAAGGTTAGAACTTGGCTAAATGGTCAATTGGCCACTTTGGGTCAAGTGGACCAATTGGGTTTAGTTGGTTTGATTTTGGGCTGAGTTTGATTTAGTTGAGTTTATATATGGATTTGAGATTGATATATAAATTCAATTGCAATTAGCTTGGGTTCAAATGGGTTTTTGTTGTTTTGAACATTTCAAGTCAAATGGGTTATGTTGGGCTTGATTTTGGTTGATTTTGGTTTGCCTTGATGACTATAGATTTCATTTATATTTGTGAATATGATTGAAGGCATGATTGATTCATGAGAAAATCAATTGAATTTGGGTTTTGGAATGATGGAATTTGGCTAAGTCCATGGAGTTGAGTCATGTGGCTAAGTTTGGATTTTGATTTGGTTTGATTTAATTTTGATGATTTAAATGTATATTTCATTTAAATTTGTGAAGATGATTGAAAATATGATTGATTTGTGAGAAAATCAATTGAGTTTGACTTAATTTGGATTAAGATTTGGCTAAGTCCGTGGGATAGGTTATATCTTAGAAGGGTTTTAATTTAATTTGATTTAGTTTCATTTAGTTTTGATCATTTGAATGTAGATTTGATTTATATTTAGGAAGATGATTGATAAAATGATTATGAGAAAATCAATTGATTTTGGATTGATTTAATTAAAATTTGGCTAAGTCCGTGGATAGGTCATATGGCTTAGGAAGGGTTTCAAGTTTGGATTTGATCATGGGCTTCAATCATTTGGTTTTGAATTTGGGTTTGGATTTGGATTTGAATTTGATGTTTGAATTGAACTTGATGTTTGGTTTGAGAAGGTGAACATGGATTTGGGTTGTAGGGTAGGGATTATCCTAATCCCTAAGGCATAACCTAACCCTATGGTTAACCCTTCTAAGTCTTTAGGCTTGTTAAGTGTTTACCTAATTGTTAGAAGTGTCTTATGACTATGGAAGTCTTAGTATCTAGATACTAAGTCTAAGATGGGAAGATTGAATCACTCCAAAAGTGAGGTCAATAAGCCCAGGCTCCAGTGTTGCCGATAGATGATTGGAAGATCAAGCCAAGTTTCACATTATAGGCTCAGTCAGATACATCTTTCAAAGCTTTGCTTGGGAGACCACAGATACATGAGAACAACATAGTTCCATCTTCTCTACATCAGTATATGAAGTAGAGGTGGGATCATCTATTATGTCAAAGGAGATCTCAAGTCATTTATAGTTCATAAGGCATATATGAGGATGCAGCTTACTACCTCCCACAAAGTCAACAAGTCTATTCTCACGAACTTGGCCAAAGTTTAAAAATAAAAGAAAAAGAAAAAGAAAGAGAAAAAGATAAAGAAAAGAAAAGAGAAAATGAAAAAGAAAATAAAGGGAGCAGAAATAGACTTGGAGGAGGAAGTGGAGCCTCACATTAGATTCCAAATAAAGATTGCCCCTGAAGGTAAAATAAACACTACTTTTAGAACCCCGATCGAAATCTATTGCTATATTGTCAAGCCCTTTATCCTTAAAATGTTGGTGCTATATACCAGTGGGCTATCACTCGAATCTTCGATGAACTCATTCATCATCAAGTCGAGTGCTATGTCAATGATCTCATGGTCAAAAGTAGAAAAAAAAAAGACCATCTCTTTGACTTGAGAGTAGTTTTCAAAATTAAGACAATTTAACCTCAAAATGAACTCAAGTGTGCATTCATAGTAGCTTATGGAAATTCCTTGGATTTGTTGTCCAACAAGGAATTGAAATTGATCGAGAAGATCAAGGTGATATTAGAAATGCCACCCTCTAAAAGTTTAACTCAACTCGATCATTCCAAGGGTGGTTAGCATATCTAAGATGCTTTATATCCAACCTATTAAGAAGATATTTCTCAAACTTATCAAAAGGATGCCAAGTTCAAGTGGATGATAAGTGTGAGCATGCCTTGAAGACTTCAAGCATTACTGATGACATTGAGTGCCCCTATCCCGGAAAGCGCCATACTTTACTCGCATTAGATGACTCCCTTAGTGCTTTGTTGGCCCAAGCCACAATGGGAAGGAAAATGCACTATACTACCGCCATATCATCTAATCTGCCGAGGCTAATTATCCACCCATTTAGAATCATTGCCTAGCTTTAATCTTTGCATCCCAAAAGCTACAAAGACTACATGCTTCCTCATAAGGTGAACTTTTCTAGGATTAATCCAATAGTATCTCATGACTCGATGCTATCTGGATGGTTGGCACGATGGTCCATGATCTTCTCATAGTTTAACATTACCTTTGTACCTCCGTAGTGAAAGGACAAGCGCTAGCAGATATCTTAGTAGCACACCCCATTTCTACTCTAGTGATGATCTCCCATGATGAACAAATCATGAATTTAGGGGATACTAGCATTCACCGCTAAGAGATGTACTTTGATGGTGTGGCTTCCTCTCAAAGAGGAGAAGAAGCAATCTACTATTCCAAGAAAGGCAAGGGTAGAATAGTTCTCTTAACTGATGATGTGATTCTCATATCATTCCAATCCTTGTACCAACAATGAAGCTAATATGAGGCTCATTGTCGGTTTGAGTTAGCCATTACTCAAAGCATCCAAAACATCATCATCTTAGGATTCTAGTTATCAACCAAATTGCTGGGTCCTATAAGGTTATAAAGCCTAAGCTCCATCACTACCACAAGTACACCATGGAGTTGTTGCCCCAAATCTTAGAGGTTACCATTTATAAGATTCCTCGAGGAGAGAATGCCATAGCATATGCTTTAGCCAAGCTTGCCAAGGAGTTGGCATGTTTGGAGGATGAGTTCATATCAATAAAGGTCCAAAATAGACAAGTCTTATCCCTTATTGATATTAAACTCATCAAAAAGTACTCTCTTGAAGTGGAGGTTGCCATTGCCAAGAAGGATGAGAAGTTAGATTGGAGGTAACAATTCATGGATTACCTAAATAAATGTAAACTACCTTAAGAAAAGTCCCAAGTCCATCAGATGAAGTAGAGAGTACTTTCCTATGCTCTTGTGGATGGTGTCTTATACCATGGTCTTTGATCATATGTGGTTGTTGTTTACACAAGCAAAGTAAGATCGTGACGAGGTACACTGTGATTATGTGGAGCCAACCAATCCACCAAGATAAAAGCCAAGATTAAGAGAGATAGGATACTAGCCTTGATGATTAAATATTACATGGATATGGCAAGGCGATGCCAACAATATCAAATACACGATGTGGTCCTACACCAACCACCCAATATTCTACATCCTACATTGGCCTCATGGCCATTCAAGTGTTGGGGTACCGACATAGTGGGTTTGATTGATCCTCCTTCTTCTAAGGATTATCAATTTATCTTAGCTACTACTGGCTACTTTTGTAAATGGTCGAAGGCAATTCTACTTAGAGATGTCACAACTCAGCATGTGCTCCAATTTTTTAGGAACCATATCGTATATAGGTTCGGAGTACCTTGATGAATTATATCTGATAATGTTATTGCATTCAAGAGTACGGAGATCAACAACTTTGCCTAGAGACATAGCATAGATTGGAGATATTCTACCATCAACTAGCCGAGGGAAAATGGCGAAAAGCCTTCAATAAAAACTCTCATCCAAATATCAAGAAGACAACAACAATATAGTAATGAAAAGAAGTTGGGTTTTGCCTACCACACCACATATAAAACTCTAACTCAGTCTACTCCTTTCTCCATAGTGTATGGGTTTGAAGCTGTTCTACCATTAGAAGTCCAACTCCCATCACTTAGGATAGTTATGGGTAGCAAGATCAAATGAGCAGAACACCAAGTTGCGGTTAGAAGAGCTCGAAGGTTTGGAGGAGAGATGCCTGCGGTCATGCTAAAACCTCAAGTTGTACATGGCTAAAATAATTCAAGCTCACAACAAGTTGATCCATCCTAGTTTTTCAAGAGGAGAGCTTACTTAGTTCTAAAGAAGATAGATGAGATCAATCGTTTTAATTACTTACTTAAAGAAAAATTATAAATCATGTTTGAAAATAATTATCATCAATGAAAATTCCATTTTGAATTCAATCTCTTCCATGTTGAAAGTGTTCTTGTTGTGAATCATGATGTGTTTTGGGTAGGTGTAAAGAACCCGAAAAGATCCTATCATTCATTGACATAATACAAACACAAACTACACATATATAAAATAAACACATATCTTTTATCTCGAAAACTCGAGTTGAGATAATGCCCCAATGACACTCACTCAAGAAGCTACTCTAGGTCGACGCATTACCGCTAGTGTGTCACCCAGATGTACTACCGACGCTCGCTTGGAAAGTTGTAAGCCTACACGCTTTCTTTCAGATTGATCATGCACACAACGAGCACCTTAGGTTGGTTGGTTCTCACTATGCGATGGAAACACCACTCATATTGATAAATACACTTTAGGTTGGTTGGTTCTGCACCTCGTGATACACCACTCATGGCAGATGCAAGTCTATACTTTCTTCTTGAGTTGGCCACCATACACCTATAGGCTTTCTTTTCCATGGCTCAGATAATGCCCCTAGCAGCACCTCCCCTATGGGCACTATATTTGGATCATGTCCTTTGTGACCCAATTTAGACACCAGTTACTATCGACAGTCCTTTCCAAGTAACCACCTGGATGTGCAAATTCGCTTTGTCTAGTAAATATGAGATAGGTCACCGACATAGCCCTTTCTGAGTGATCCCTTACACACCAACAAGGTCCACACAAACATATAAACAAAATATATATTCACTTGTGGATTAGGAGGACACCCCAGCAATACCTTTTCCAAGCAAGCATCCTATCTTTAGGCGGTCAATAAAACTCCTTATAGAAATTATCGACTACTCTTGAGTTGATATAAGTCCCCAACATCATTCACTCAAGAGTCACCCTAAGTCAGGTTTGATTTGTTGTGCTACCAGGTCACCCTAAATTTTTTCCTACTTTAAAAGATGTAAGTCTGCTATGCCTTCTTCCTAGCATAACCATTGCACACCAAAAGGCAATCCTTAGGTTGGCTAGCTCTACCCCACTATAGACTATCCCCTGGATTTGTAAATGAGATAGGACAAGTCCGATATAGCCCTTTCTCAGTGGGTCCATCGCACACCAACATGGTCCATAAAATAAATCTATCAAATTTGATCGAGCTCATATCCCTAAAGATTATGCCCTCAATTTGAAATCAAACTAAACTAAACAAACCATATCAAATCACATGAAAGTAAGATAAAAGTAATCTAACTACTTTGAGTTGACATAAGTCCCCAATGACATTCACTCAATAGTCACCCTAGGTTAGTTTTGATTTGTTGTGCATTCAACAGGTCACCCCAATGGTTGTTCGTCACTTTGGAAGATGTAAGTATGCTATGCCTTCTTCCTAGCTCACACCGAAAAGGAAACCCCTTAGCTAGCTCTACCCCATAGACTATCCCTTTGGATTTATAAACATGAGAAAAGTCAAAGCTGATATAGCCCCTTCTCAATGGGTAAATCACACCATGAGGGTCTATATGTTAACTCAAACTAAATTAAACCCAATCTAATTTTCCTAGTGGAGCCTCAAATCATATATAAACAAGTCAAGCAAACAAAGCAAATTCAAAACCAACCTACCTAGTGGATCCAAATTAAACCAACTCCCCAATAGAGTCTAAGTAAAAGAAATCCAACCAAACTTATTCAGTGGATACATCCCCAAACAAATCTATGAAATCAAACTCAAATCCCAATCCCAGTGATAGCGAACTTGCTTCCCTAGGAAGGTTCATATACCCATCAGACTTGAGCCCATATTCTAGCAGATATGCCTCCACATCAATTAAAACATAATAAATTAAAGTCAATTCGATCTTAATCCCTAGTGGATTATAGATTCTTATCCCTAGTAGATCTTTTTTTCCATAAATCATATAATCAAATCAAATTCAAACTTTATCCCCAACATATTTTCTTCTTCTATGCCCTCGACATAGACCCCTCGCATGTCATGTCCAATGCATGTGTGTTCCCCTAGCGGATCTCCCTCCATGTCCTTGACATAGAATTCTCTTCAAATCTTATTTCTTCTCTTATGCACACCTTTAATACTTCAAATAAAAGCCTAACCATGTATTCATTCAAATTACATCATCTTAACATTGTAATCAATATTTTATGATTTGTGATGGTGCAAGCTCAAACTAACTATACAATATCATGCTAAACATATTATTATGAATTAACACACTATATTATATTATAATATATGATGTTATATTATAATTTGCTATAATATAATATATTATCTAACACTACATCATTAGAATCATTAAAGAATAAATAATAAATTTTCTCAAAATATGAATAATGTTCATTTTATGATGTAATATATTATATTGTTATTTTCTATTAAAATGGTACAAAATAGCATAATTTTGGTGTTATGTGTGCTAATTTGGCCAAATTTTCCATCTCAACCTTCAAATTAACATTTTGTGAGTTTTGACCCAATGTATTATAATAAAGTAAAACATTCTAAAATGTACAATAACATTTAGTAACTCATCTCCACATTCATATATATGTGAAGTTATACTATTATGTACATTATATTTTAGTATGCTTCCATATAATATATTATCTTACATTACAAAATAGCATAATTTTGGTGTTGCTTCTTGGTGTGTCCTATGAATTTGGCTAAATTTTTCCATCTCAACCTTCAAATTAACATTTTTGTGAGTTTTGACCCAATGTATTATAACAAAAGTAAAACATACTAAAATGTACAATAACATTTAGTAACACACCGCCATTCATATATATGTGAAGTTATATTGTTATGTACATTATATTTTAGTATGCTTTCATATAATATATTATCTTACATTACACCTTAAAATGAATCACTTTAAGCAAAAAAATTATAAAATCTGGTTGAAAAATGAACATTTATTTTGGATGCAAAATTCCATTCTTTTGATTAAATGACACACCATAGCACACGTCCAATGATGTTCCCCAAAGCTTACCTTAAATTTGGCAAAATCCCATCATCTCCTATAAATAATTTTATGATTTATACCGTACAAACTCTACTACTCATACAATACCAAACTAAAATATGCTAAACAACAAGCAGTTATACACAATAGTATGCTATAATGCATGATCCTACACTATGTTATGGCATCTTATATTATAATACACTATAACATATTATGTTTTATTATATTGCATATCATCATCAAGGGATTGCTTATAAAAAATCATTAAATTAGTTTAAACAATAAAAAACTATATATTTTAATATCACTTACATATTTTAAATTGAAATAATATATTATGATGACATGCTCTACTTATTATGAATTTGGCCAAATTCCACCATTTTAAAGTCTAAATCAGCATTTTTATAAATAATTCTAGTGTAGGCTTGACTGCATGATGGCAAAATACTAAAAGAATTTAAAATGCACAATAATATATTATGATATATGATGCATACAATGCTGCTACAACATATAATATTTATTTTGAACATAAAATCTTACTTATTAGAGTACATGGTAAGCACACCTTTGGTACTACAACCTAATCCCACTTCAAATTTAACAAATTTCATTATCCGATTTATTAAATTAATATTTTTATGATTTATATTAATATAGACTATAGCACAATACCATAACATACTAAAACATTTCAAAACATCTTAGAACATCCAAAACACATCACTACATGCTCAAATATATGATGCTACATTATACTATAATATATGGTATTATAATATGATTTAGGTTAGGGTTTAGGTATTCAAATCTCTAATAGTCAAGGGAAAGTCTCTGAAGG
>CM038214.1:155754296-155827957 GCA_021442155.1 Cymbidium sinense
TTCAAATAAAATAAACTAAAATAATTAAACCTAAACCTAAACCTGTTTAAATAAAATAAAATAAACTAAAATAAACCTAAACCTAAACTAAAAATAAACCTAAAATAAACTTAAAATAAAATCTAAACCTAAAGCTAAAAAAAATAAAATAAAACCTAAAATAACCTAAAATAAAAATAAACCTAAACCTAAAATAAAAAAAAAATAAACTCAACTAAAATAAACCTAAACCTAAACAAAAATAAAAACCTAAAATAAACCTAAAATAAAACCTAAATAAACCTAAAATAAAATAAAACCTAAACCTAAACCTAAAATAAAAAATAAACCTAAACTAAAAAATATAAAATAAAAATAAACAATAAATTTAAACATTAACCTAAACCTAGAAAATAAAATAAAACCTAAAGTAAAATAAATAAAATAAATAAATTAAATTAAATAAAAAATAAAATAAATAAAATATAAAATAAAATAAACTAAAATAAATAAAAATAAACTAAATAAACCTATAGTTTAAATAAAACCCTAAACCCTAAACCCTAATTCTAAAACCTAAACCCTAAACCTAAACCTAAACCCTAAAAACCATAAACCCTAAACCCCAAACAATAAACCCTAACCCAACCAAACCCTAAACCTAAAAGCATAAACCCTAAAACCTAAACCCTAAACCAAACCCTAAATGCTAAACCTAAATAAACCCTAAACTATAAACCCTAAACCCTAAACCTAAAACCCAAACCCTAAAACTTAAACCTAAAGTGTCTAAATAAATTAAAAATAAACCTAAATCCTAAAACCTAATAAACTTAAACTAAACCTAAACCCTAAGAATGGAACACTGACAAGAGATCATCACCCCCACTCCAGATCCGGGCAGTGGAGGCAAGGTAAATGATTATCAGGTGGGGATCTAGAGGTGTCTGGAGGGGTGGGAAAGGTGGTGGTTATGGTGGAGGAATGATTATGGCCATGGTGGAGGGAAAGATTACATATATGATGATCCAACTACCAAAGAGGGTGGTGATGGGAACTAGAGGAACCAAGAACAGATCCGCTATGGAACTGTGTCTTTAGAGTAGAGAGTTCTAGTTTTCAGGGCATTTGATTTGCTCTATGCATGCTCATTTTTTTTATCTATGTCGTCTTTGAGAACTTGGTGTGTTACTAGATTGATGAAATCAAAAGAAGAAATGTTGATTCAATTTATTATCTTTAAAAAAAAACCAAAAAAATCCAAAAAACCCAAACTCTAACCTAAACCTAAAACAAACCCTAAACCCTAAAAAAATAATAAAAAATAAACCCTAAATGCTAAATAAAACTAACCCTAATCCTAAAACCCTAAAACCTATAACCCTAAACAAAACCCTAAACCCTAAACCCAAAACCTAAAACCCTAATAAGACTAATAAAATAACTAAACTAAACTAATTAAAACTAAAAAATAATAAACAAAAACTAATAAACTAATAATAAACAAAACTAATAAACTAAAACAAAAAAACTAATAAAACAAACCTAAACTAGACTAACTAAATAATAATAAACTAAATAATAAAAAAACTAACTAAACTAATTAACAAACTAATAACTAAATTAAACATAAACAAAACCCCACCAATAAACTAACTAAAAATAAACTAAACTAAAAACTAAAAAAAAAAAACTAAACTAAACCTAAACTATTAACTAAAACTAAACTAATAAACTAACTAAATTAAACCCTAATAAATAACTAATAATAATAACTAACTAATAAACCTAAACCATAAACATAACTAACCTAATAAATAAAATAATAAAAAACTAAACCCAATAACTAAACTAATAACTAAATTAAACTAAAACCATAAACTAAAAACTAATAAACTAACTAAATAATTAATAAATAACTAATAACTAAAACTAACAACTAAATTAAACAAATAAACAAATAAACTAACTAAAAAATAATAGCTAAAACTAATAATAAAACAAAAAAAAAACTAATAAACTAAAACTAAAGAACTAATAACAACTAACACAAAACTAATAAACTAATAATAAATTAAACTAAATAAAACTAATAATTAAACTAATAATAATAATAAACTAAACTAATAATAAACTAAATAATAAATAAAACCTAAATTAATATACTAAATCTAATAATAATAAATAAACCTAAGAAACTAACTAATAATAATAAGCTAATAAAACTAACTAAACTAATAAACTAATAAATAATAATAATAAATAAACTAAACTAAAAACTAATAATACCTAAAAAAACACTAAATAATAATAAAACTTAATAACATATAAAACCAACTAAACTAAATAATAATAATAAACTAATAATAATAAATAAAAAACTAAACTAAACTAAATACCAAACTAAAATAATAAACTAATAATAACTAACTAATAATAATAAAACCAATAATAACTAACTAAATAAATAAATTAATAACTAAACCAACTAAAACTAATAAAATAATAATAATAATAAAAACCAATAATAATAATAATAATAATAATAATAATAATAATAATAATAAATAATAAAACTAAATAAAAAAAACTAAACCCTAAACCTAAATTAATAAAAGTAATAATAATAAAAAATAATAATAAACTAAACTAAAGTAAAAATATAACTAAACTAATAAAACTAATAATAATAACTAATAACCAAAAAAACTAATAAACTAATAATAAAACTAAACTAAAACTAATAATAACTAACTAATAAAACCTAATAAACTAATCAATATTAAACTAAAACATAATAATAACTAATAAAAAATAAAAAACTAATAATAAATAAAATAAAATTAACTAATAACCCAAAACTAATAACTAATAATTAATAAACTAATAAACAAACAAACTAATAAAACTAAACTAATTAATAAATAAACCTAAACCCACAATAAAACACTAAAACTAAACTAATAAACTAATAATAAATAAATAACTAACTAAAAACTAAACCCTAAACCTAAACTATTAAACCATGAAAACCAACTAATAAATAAACATAATAATAACTAAACCTAATAAACTAACTAATAACTAATGATAAACCAATAATAAAAACACATAACCAAAAAAATTATAATAATAAAATAATAATAATAATCTAATAAATTAATAACTAAATAAAATAAAACTAACTAAATAACCAACTAAATAAAAGTAATAAACCTAATAAATAAACCAATAAATAATAATAATAATGATAATAATAATAATAATAATAATAATAATAATAATAATAATAATAATAATAATAATAATAATAATAACAATAATAATAATAATAATAATAAAAATAATAATAATAATAACTAATAACTAACTAACTAAACTAAACCAATAATAATAAAATAATAATAATAACTAACTAAATAACTAAACCCAAAACCCTAATAAATAAATAAACTAAATAATAATAATAAAACTAATAATAATAAAAACATAAACTAAAGAAAAAAAAACTAAACTAAAATAAAACTAATAATAAACCAACTAACCAAACTAATAATAAATAATAAATAACTAATAAAAATCTAAACCATAAACTAAACTAAAAAACTAATAATAATAAACTAATAAACCTAAACACATAACTAAACTAATAAAAATAATAAACTAAATGAATAAACTAATAAATAAACTAACAAAACTAAACTAATAAAACTAAACCACTAACTAAAACTAACTAAAACCTAAATAATAATAAAACCATAAACTAATAATAATAACTAAACTAAATAAATAAATAACTAACTAATAATAACTAATAAATAAACTAAAATAAACTATAACCCCATAAACAAACTAAGTAAATAAAATAACTAAATAAACACATAAACTAAACCTAAACCCTAAACTAACCTAAAATAATAATAACTAAAACTAAAACTAATAAAACTAAACTAAACAACTAAAACTAAACTAACTAACTAAACATAAAACTAATAAAACTAATAATAACCAAAAACTAATAAAACCAAATAACAACTAATAAACACTAAACCTAAAACCTAAACCCTAAAACTAAACTAAACCTTATTATTGGGTATTTCGATCTCCTCATTCTGGTGAGTTTTGAGCTCTTTCTCTCTTGGATTGCCTATAGATTTTTGGCCTTGGGCCAATCTCAACCTGTTCTTGTCACAGTGTCGTGACTCATGGCGTCGACTTCTTCAAATCCATGGGATAAATCCCACATGTCGATGGATCCTACTAGGGCATTAGATTTTGTGGGTAATCCTACTAAATTTTTGTTACTAAATCTTTCAAAGAGGTTTTAGGTAAGAATTCCTCCATCAAGCCTCCATTGAATTTGCTTCATAATTTTAAAGGTACTCCAACAATCATGATTTCAGATGAGGATATTAAAAGATTAGCAGAGGCTTTTACTTTTTCTTTGATTGGAAAGTTTTCATTTAAACAGCTAAAGATGGAAGATATTCATTCTTTTTTTTTGTACCTTAAATTTTTCTAGTTCTTTTTCTATAGCTCTGATTGATGCAAGGCATGTTATGATTAAACTTTCTAATGACCTTGATTATGAAAGAATTTTTTCTAGGCTCTTACTATGTTTTAATTGTCAAATGCATATTCTAAAGTGGAGCCTATGTTTGATGTTAATGAAGAGTCTCCTATTGTTCCCATTTGGAGTTCTTTACCTAACTTACGGATTCATCTATTTAATCATCATATTCTTTATGCTATTGGGTTGATTTTTTGGCCTTTGTTAATCAAGCAAATCAACTGCTTCTTCCATACCATATGTTGCTAGAATTCTAGAGATTGATATTACTAAAAGATATCCAAATGAAATTTGGTTCAAGAAATGCGTTATTTTAGAAAGTTATTTTTGAGAACTTTCCCATTTTTTGTAATCATTGTGAGATTCATGGGCATTAAATTTCTGAATGCTTTATTGTTTATCCCTCTATTAGGAAGAAAATCACTAGTAAGAATTCAATTATTGAAAAAATTGATGATTCTCTCACGTTGAATAAAGGAAAATCGGCCTTTCAAAATTTTGATGTTTTGCAAAACCATAGATTTTGAATCTTCTGAAAATGTTTTACCTATATTAATGATTTGTCTATCAAGGTAATTTTGATGTTTCTTAAAATGTTTTAACTAATAATCATGCTCTAAGTGTTTCTTTTGATGATTCTATTAAAGGGAAGACTTTAGAGGCTGTGGTTAATGATTCTAATGGTTTGATGTTGTGCATAAGTCCTTTCATGATGATGGTTCAAATATTATTGATGCTAACACCATTTCTTCCAAGTTGATGTTATTTCTTTTCTCCTATGTCCTTTAGGTCATGGGAAAGAGACTATTTTTTTGCCTTCTTTGATTGAGAATGGTGGTGAAAAGAATGTTCTTATTTTGATATTTAACGGTCCTAACAATCTTGTTAATATTGGTGATCCTTCTTTAAAAAATAAGATTTAGATACTTCTCTCATTGTGAATAGTTCTATTTCGATTCAAAATGATGGTTTTTCTATGGCTAGTAATTATATTTAGAATTTTGGTAATATGCTATATGTTTCTAAGGGATTTAAATCTTATTTTAGTCTCTTAGATGAAGATTGTACTAAAAATTTGAATTCTACTTCTCTTGCTTCTTTTAAGAATGAAGATAGAGAGGATACTCTTCAGATTTTGTTGGAAGGTGAAAATATTGATAATTGTCTTCTTAATAAAGTTATTTTTTCTCCTTCTTTCACTTATGATTGTGAAATGCATACTATTTCTAATTTTCCTTTGTCTAATGTTGTGGATGATTCTGAATGCTCTTCTTTGAAATTGATAGCTTCTGTTCATGCCCATCCTTTTATAATAATATTGATTCATTTTTGGATGGAGATTCTTTGGAGAAAGGGCAAGGTTACAAAATTATTTACAAGAAAAAAAAAGTGTTCAGATTTATGCCCCTCCTCACTTCGAGTGTTACCATTCCAAAGCTTCTTGAATTAATCTCCCTCCTTGGGTAGTTTTAATTTTGGTTGGTTTTTTCTCTATTGGTTGAGCTTTTTCTATGTGTTTTCTTGCAGTATTGGCTTCTTGGTTTAATTTTCCTCCTTCTGTTTGTTTCTAGCTTCCTATTTTTTTTTGTGCTCTTTTGGGTTGGTTTTGTGTTATGGCTTTGTTCTGCTATTTCTTTTGGTTCTTTTCCCCTTTTGGTGTGGTTTTGGGCTTTTGCTAACTTGTGGTTGGTCCATTGGTTTATTTCTCGCTTTATTTTAGCTTTGTCGGCCTTCTTGTTTTTCTGTGGTTGGTTTGATTTTCTTGCTCTTCCTGTGGTATTTTTCCTAGGTGCTCTATTGTGCTCATTGGTTGTTTCCTTTGGTTGGTGCCTTGGTGGCTTTGGATTGGTTGTTACTGGCTTGGGTCTTGGTGGCTTTGGATTGGTGTTGTTGTGGACTATTGGCTTTGTCTTTGAGGGCTCTTTTCATATTTTCTTTGGGTTGTGAGCTTCTTTTCTCCCTCTTTTTTAAGAGGTGTTCATATTTGGTTTTGTTGGGATTTCCTTATGTTAATTTTATATGTTCCTCTCCTCTCTCTTTCTGTTTCCATAGCTTCATTTTTTCTTTTTTTGGTGGCTATTATGATAGTTTGTAATTTTCTTTGGCTAAGATGGATATAATGATATGATGGATTATTTCCTTAATATTTTTATGGTTGATAACTTTTCCTATTTGTAACCATTCTTTGAAGCTAGATACACTTAGGATTTGATGCCCATCATTATTGTGATTATCCTTCTTTCCTCATAAATGGGCTTGAGGTTTTTTCTCTTTATGTTTTATGATCTCCTTATGGCTGAGATTTCTTGTAGGTTGCAGGTTCTCTTTTTTAGTTGGTCTCTTCTTCTTCTTGGAGGGAGCTAGAGTCTTATTGATGGTCTCTTTTCTTAGATGGTGGAGTTGTCTTGCAAAGTTTCCTTTTCTTATGGATCTGTCTCTTTGGAGGTTCTTTTGAGCTCGTGGATTCTTCCCTTCATTGTCTTTTGTTGTCTTTATTTTTTTTCTTTATTGCTCTTTGATGTATTAGTTTAGGGATAAACTCTTTAGGATTTTCCTTTTGCTCATTTGAGCAGTATTTTTTTTTTTTTGAGTTTAGTCTCTAACATGGTCTTCTTATACCTATTTTTCTATGCAATTATTATTTTTAGTTAAAAAAAAGAACCCTAAACCCTAAACCAAACCCAAAACCTTAAAACCCAAAACCCTAAAGCAAACACTAAACCCTAAACCTTAAACCTAAACCCTAAACCCTAAACTCTAAACCCAAAACCTAAACCCTAAACCCTAAAACCCTAAACCATAAACCCTAAACCCTAAACCTAAACTAAAAAAAACCTAAAACCTAAACCTAAATATAATAAAACTACACTAAAACCTAAACCTAAACCTAAAATAAAATTAAATAAAAAAAAAATAAACTAAAATAAAATAAATAAAAACCTAAACTAAACTAAAAAAATAAAATTAACCTAAGAATAAAAAACCTAAATAAAATAGAAACTAAATGTAAAATAAAAATAAAATAAAATTAAAACTAAATAAAAACCTAAATCTAAAAAATAAACCTAAAAAAACAAAAATTAAAACCTAAACCATAAACTAAAAAAAAAAAGTAAACCTAAAGTAAAAATAAAATAAACCTAAACCTAAACTAAAATAAACTAACTAAAATAAATAAAACCAAAACATAAACCTAAACTAAATAAAATAAATTAAACTAAAAATTAACCTAAAAAAATAAAATGAAAACATAAACCTAAACCTAAGAATAAAAAATAAAACCTAAACCTTAAAAATAAAATAAAAATAAAACTCAACTAAAAAATAAACCTAAACCTAAAAAATAAACTAAGATGAAAATCGTAAACTAAAAATAAATAAACCTAAAATAAATAAACTAAACTAAATAAAAATAAAAAATAAACCTAAATAAAAATAAAAATAATATAAACTAAAATAAATAAAAATAAAGTAAATAAACTAAATAAACTAAACCTACTTACTTAATTAAAAAAACCTAAATCCTAAATGATAAACCCTAAACCCTAAACCCTAAACCCTAAAAAGCCCTAAACCCTTAAACCCTAAACCTTAAACCCTAAACCCTAAACCCTAAACTCTAAACCCTAAACCCTATACCCAAACCCTAAACCCAAAACCCTAAAAGCATAAACCCTAAAACCCTAAACCCTAAACCTTAAACCTCGGTTGGGTTGAATTTTATGAAAGCTAATCTTTAAGAAGACAGTGAAGAGGTTGTGAAATACAAAGTTGGTGCTCTTACCCATATTGGTCTTGTTGCACCTATTGATGTTGTGGTTCCTCCAAGCAACACTGGTATAGATCCTTCACAAACTTCTTTCTTCCAGGATCTGAACATCCCAACTAAGATCAACAAGGCTATTGTTGAAATTATCACCGTTGATTAAAAAAGGCACAAGGTGGATCCTCAAAGGTCGCTCTCCTAAGTTGGGGATTAGGCCATTCTATGGCCTTATCTATGTATGATGATGGTTTGGTGTTCAATCCTGAGGTGCTTGACCTCACTAAAGATGATCTCATTGAGAAGTTTTCGGCAGGCCTTTCAATGATCACTTCTCTCTCACTAGCCCTCCCTTATCCCACCCTTACTACAGTGCCCCACATGTTCATCAACACTTACAAGAATGTCCTTGCATCGTGCTTGCCACTGATCGCACATACCTGCATGCCAAGAAGGTTAAGGAGTATTTGAAGAATCCTAGTAAATTTGATGTGGCAGGTGAGCCTGATGCTTCTGCTACTCCTACTGCTGCTGCTACTCTAGCTATTGCAGTGGAAGAAAAGTAGGAAAGGCATGTCAACGAATCTGATGATGATATGGGCTTCAGCTTATTCAACTAAGCTTTGTTGGCTTTATATAAAATCAAATTTTATCATCTCTGGGAGTTAAAAGATTATGTGAAATACAAGTTTTGTGAATTTTGAATTGCATTTTATTTTATCTTATTTTATTAGTTGTTAGAGGATAATGACTTCTTTGATTTGATAATTTCTTATTTGTTATGGAATCATCTGAGTTAAAAAATAAATTAAAAAACCATAAACCCTAAACCCTAAAGCCCAAATCTTAAACCTAAACCTAAAGTAACTAAATAAATTAAAAAAATAAACCTAAACCCTAAAACCTAATAAACCTAAACCTAAACCTAAACCTTAAGAATGGGAAGAACTTTATCGGTGGGAACATCACCGTCAACCAAGCTCAGTTTAGATATGGCGGTGGAGGCAAAGGTGGTGGTGGCAGTGGAGACAAAGGAGGAGGTGGCGGTTATCGCAATGGTGGTGGGGGATATGGAGGTGCTGGTGGAAATGGAGGTGGTGGTCAGAGCAATGGTGGTTATAGAGGTGGGAGGAGCAATGGAGGTTACAACTGTGGTGGTGGAGGAGGGAGAGATCAGGGATATGATGGTGGGTCCTACTACTAGAAGCGGGGTGGTTGATGGGGCGAAACTAAGAACAATCCCGATCTGCTTATGGAAATGTGACTTTCTGAGAGAGGTAGTAGTTATCTTGGGTTTTGATTTGCTCTATGTGTGCTTTTTTTTATCTATGTGTAAACTTAGAAAAACTTGGTGTATTACTTGGTTGATGAAATTGAGAAAAAGAAATGTTCAATCTCAGTTTGTTCTCTTTAAAAAAACCAAAAACCCCAAACCCTAAACTAAAACCCAGACCTAAAAATAAAACAAAACTAAACCCTAAACCGTAAACCCTAAAATAAATAAACAAAAAACTTTAACCCTAAACCCTAAACCCAAAACTAACCTAAACCTACACTAAACCACAAACCTTAAAACCCACAAAACCTAAACTCTAAACTAAACAAAAAATAAACTAAAATATATAAAAAATAAAATATATAGACTAAAATAAAATAAAAAATAAATAAACTAAACTAAACAAAAATAAAAAAATAAATATAATAAAAATAAAAAATAAACTAAATAAACTAATTAAACAATATAAAATGTTGTAAATCTGAATTTGTTCTATTTAAAAAAAACCAAAACCTGACTAAAACTTAAACCTAAACCAATAGAAAACCCTAAAAATAAAACCACAAAATCTTGAAACTGGCCCCAAAACTAAACCCTAAAATTGGACCTAACCAAAAAGAAAACCACAACCCAAAGCTAAACTTAAACTAACTACCAAAACTTAAAATAACCAAACTAATTAAGACTTAAAATAAAATAAAATAAATAAAATCTAAAACAAAGACAAAATAAATAAAATAAAATAAAACTAAAAATAACTAAACCTAAAATACTAAAATGAAATAATAAAAATTAAAACTTAAAAATAAAATAAATAAACCTAAACTAATAAAATGAAACTTAAATAATAAAACTAAACTAATAAAATAAAATAAAAAATAAAATAAACTAAAACTAAATAATAAAAATGACTAAAATAAAATAAAATAAAAGTGACCATAAAACTAAACTATATAAATATAAAATAAACTACCTAAAATAAATAAATAAAAACCAAAAAATAAACCTAAACCTAAACTAAATAAATCAATAATAAAACCTAAATAAACCTAAAATAAAACTATAAAAAAAACCAACCTACAAATAAGAAACCTAAACCTAAATAAAATAACTAATCTAAATAAAATAAAAATAAATCAAACTAAACACATACTGAGCTAAACAACTAAATAAAATAAAATAAAACCTAAACTAAAATAAAATAAACTAAAATAAATACTAAATATAAATAAATTACCAGTTAAGATAAAATTAAATAAACTAATGACTTAAACTTGGGTTTGCTTGATTTAAAATAAACATTAAAGTTAAAAAACCCAACCTAACCACACTCTACTGACCCTAAAACAGGCCAAATGTGACCCTAAGCTGGGCTGAGCCACAAGACCTAATATAAACCTGAGCCTGATCTAACTAGGCCAACCCTGCCACAAATGAGGCCTAAAAGGCTAAAACCAAAAAGACAAAATCTAGTTAAAGCTAAAACCACAAACCTAAACTGAAATAAAACCACAAATACTAACCACAAACCCTAAAATAATAAAACCACAATAAACCCCAAACCTAAGGCAAAAACCTAAAACTAGTAAATAAAACTAAAAAAATAAAATAAATAAAAAAAAACTTAAAATAATAAAATAAATAGATAAAATAAAATAAACCTAAACTAAAGAAAAAAATAAAATAAAATAAACTAATTAAAATAAACTAAAATAAAATAAATATAAAACCAAAATAAACTAAAATAATAAACTGGAATAAAAAACTTAAATAAAATAAAACTAACATAAAATAAAATAAAATAAACTAAATTAAATAAAACCAAATAAATACCTAAAAATAAAACTAAACCCTAAACTAAAAAAAACCTAAAATAAAATAAAATAAAATAAAACTAAACCTAAAACTAAAATAAATAAAACTAAACCAAGCTAAACCACAAAATAAATAAATTAAATTAAACTAAAATAAACTAAACCTAAATTAAAAAAATTAAACATAAAATAGAAACCTAAACTTAACAATAAATTAAATAAAAAAAACATGAAATAAAATTAAACCTAAACTAAAATAAAATAAAATAAAACTCAATAAAAATAAACTAAACCTTTGCCAAAAAATAAACTAAATAATCTAAAATAAAATACTAGTCTAAAATAAAATAAACTAAAATAAATAAAGCTAAATGAAATAAAATAAACATTAATAAAAATAAAATAAACAAAATAATTAAAAAATAAACTAATTAAACAAAAGAAGAAATGTTGTAAATCTGAATTTGTTCTCTCTTAAAAAAAAAAACCAAAATCCCTAAACCTTAAACTAAAACCTTAACCCTAAACCTAAATCTAAAACCCTAACCCTAAAACCATATCTAAATAAAACCACAAAACCACAAACCTGAAAAGAAAAAACCCTAAACCTAAACCCAGAAACTAAAAACTAAAAACCTAAACTAGCTAATTAAAACCTAAAAAATAAAATAAATAAAAAAAAATCTAAACCAAATAAAATGAAACATAAACTAAAACCTAAAAAGAAAATAAAAAAAATAAAAACTAAACTAAAATAAAATAAATAAAAACCTAAGCTAAACTTAAAAAATAAAAAACCAAAATAAAATAAAAACTAAATCTAAAATAAAAATAAAATTAACCTAAAATAAAATAAAATAAAAACTAAATAAAACCTAAATAAACTTAAAATAAATAAAAATATAACTAACCTAAAATTAAAAAAATTAAAAAGAAACACAAACTATAAAATGTAATTTAAAACAAAAACCTAAACTAAAATAATAAACCTAAAACCAAAATTTAAAACTAAAATAAAAAGCCTAAACCAAATAAAACCTAAACTCTAAACTAAAAAAAAACTAAACCTAAAATAAAAATAAAATAAACCTAAACCTAAATTAAAATAAAATAAATAAAACCTAAACCCAAACTTAGACCTGAACTAAAATAAATAAATAAAATAAAAATAAACCTAAATTGAAAAATAAAACCTAAAAATAAACCTGAAATAAAAAAACTAAAACCTAAACCTAAAATTTAAAAAAAAGAAAATGTAAACCTAATAAATAAAATAAAAATAAAACTAAACAAAAAAATAAACCTAAACTTAAACCTAAAAAAATTAAATAAAAACCAAAACTAAAATAAATAAACCTAAATCAACATAAACAATAAACTAAACAATAAACTATGGGTTTACTTAATTTGAACAATAAAAAAAATAAAAAATTTTAAAGAAAAATTAAAAAATTCTAACCTAAAATACTACTCTAACCCAAACCCAAACCTAAAACAAAAATAATAAAAATATAAGATAAACCAATACCACAACTAAATCTTAAAAAAACCTAAAATAAATCCACTGAAACCATAAAGCCTAAACCCTAAAAAAAATGTAAACCTAAACTAATTAAATAAATAAAATAAAAACTTAAACTAAATAAATATGAAATAAAATAAAATAAAATCCTAAACTAAAACTAATTAAACCTAAACTTAAAAATAAAATAAAATAATAAATAAAACTAAACTAAAATAAAATAAATGAAACTAAACTAATAAAATAAATAAAAAATACTAAAATAAAATAAAAACTAAAATAGAATAAAATAAAATAAAATTAAAATAAAATAAAAACTAAATAAAACCTACAAAAGATTAAAAATAAAACCTAAAAAAAAAGTTAAACCCTAAAACTAAAAAAATCTTATAAAATAAAAAATAAAATAAACCTCATCTAAACAAAATAAATAAACTAAATAAAACTTATACTAAACTAAACCAAATAAAACTAAATAAAATAAAATAATAAAATAAACTAAAATAAAATAAAACTAAACTAAAAAATAAACTGAAAAAAATAAATAAAATAAAAACAAACCTAAAATAAAATAAAATAAAATAAAAACTAAATAAAACCTAAAAACCAAAAATAAATAAAAATCCTAAACCCTAAACCAAAAAAAAACTTAACCTAAAAAATAAAATTAATAAACTAAAAGAAACTAAATAAAATATAAAATAAACCTAAAAACTAAACCTAAAATATGCTTAAACCTAAACTAATAAAATAAAATAAACTTAATGGATAAACTGGCTAAAGAAACCTAAAACCCCAAAACTAAAATTAAATAAAACCTAAACCTAAATATAAAATAAAATAAAATCTAATCCTAAAAATAAAATAAAAATAAACTAAAGAAAAATAAACATAAACTAAAACTAAAAAAAAAAAAAATAAATAAAATAAACTAAGAATAAATTAACTAAATTAAACTAAAATAAAATAAACCTAAATCAAAATAAAAATAATTTAAATAAAATAAATAAAAAAATAAATAAACTAAACCTACTTGGTTTGGTTAATTTAAAAATTAAAATTTAAAATTTAAAAAGAAAAATCTTAACCCTAAACTCAAAAAAAATAACCTAAACCCTAAACTAAGCCAAACATAACCTAAAACCCTAAAATGCTAAAACCACAAAACCCTGGACTAGACCCAGCCCAAAACCCTAAACTAGCTGAAGCCCTAAGCACAAAGGCCAAAAGGAAAACACTAGGCCAAACTAAAGAACCCTATATCTAAAACCAAAAAAACCATAAAACCCAAAAGGCCTGACCCTAACCACAAAACCCTAGCCTAAAACCCTACTAAAATGAATCTAAAATCAAAGCAAAACTAAATTAAATAAAACCTAAAGAAAAAAATAAAAAAAATCTAAACTAAATAAAATAAAATAAATAAAATAAAATAAACCTAAATTAAAACCTAAACCTAAAGTAATATAAAATAAAGTAACTAAAATAAATAAAAAATAAAATAAATAAAACCTAAATTAAACTAAAATAAAATAAACTAAGAGTGAAAAAGAAAATAAAAACTAAACATAAAATAAAATAAAATAAACTTGAAATATAAAATAAAATAAAATAGAAACTAAATAAAAGCTGGACATAAAAAGTAAACCTAAAATAAAACCTAAACTAAACTAAAAAACATAATCCTAAAATGAAAATAACATAAACTAAAATAAACTTAAAATTTTATGTGTGAGCAGAATATTCCCACACACTACTCTATAATTCTCTCATTTTTTTATTTTACTTTCAATTTGAGTTGTGTCACTTTTGCTAACTCTTTCTTCTAGATGTTTTGATTCAGCTATTTTCTTGGTTCCTTCGTGGAGGCAGGCTTCTCTCATCCTCAATATTTTTTTGATGAAGGTGGTCCAATGGCTATTCTCTTTGATCATCTTATTTCTTTTGCTTTCTATCTTTTTGTTTTTTTTGATTGTATTTAGATAGATTTACTCTAGGTTGTTTGTAGCTCTTTGAGATCTTGAGTTTATCCCCTCTTAAGGACCTTGTAACCTTTTGTGGTAATAAAATTCCCTGGGGTTCCAAAAAAAGAAAACCTAAAAACATAAACCTTAAACCCTAAACCCTAACCTAAACCCTACCCAAGCATAAACTTTAAAATCATAAATCTAAACCACAAACCTTAAACCCCAACCTAAATCTAACCTAAACCCCAAATCCTAAATAAAACCTCAATATTAATAACCAAAGTAACTAAATAAATTAAAAATAAACTTACCCAAAATAATAAACTAAACCTAAACCCAGAATGGTAGAACCTTCTGGCGAACATCACCATCAAACCCATAGATCTTATGGTGGAGGAGGTGCGTGTATAGTGGTGGTCGGGGATTTAGAGGTGCTGGTGGAAATGGAGGTGGTGGTTGGAGCAATGGTGGTTATGGTGGCAGGAGGAGCGATGGAGGTTACAACTGTGGTGGTGGCAGAGGGAGAGATTGGGGATATGATGGTGGATCCCACTACTAAAAAGGCCAAGGTGGTTTTGATGAGAACTGGAGAAACTGAAGAACGGCCGATCTGATCTGCTGCTTATGGAACTATGCCTTTACAATAGAAATGGTTCTACTTATCTATGGTTTTTGATTTTCTCTATGTGTGCTCATTTTTTATCCATGTCGTCACTTATGTTTTAGAAAACTTGGTGTGTTACATGGTTGATGAAATCGAAAAGAAAATGTTGAATCAAATTTGTTCTGTTAAAAAACATATATATGAAAAAAACATATCCTAAACTAAAACCCAATCCTTAAACCTAA
The DNA here is from genome assembly GCA_021442155.1 of Cymbidium sinense. NCBI lineage: Eukaryota > Viridiplantae > Streptophyta > Magnoliopsida > Asparagales > Orchidaceae > Cymbidium > Cymbidium sinense. Next base: position 155,770,037 of record CM038214.1, read on the forward strand.
AAAAAACCTTTAACCCTAAACCCTAAACCTAAAACCTAAACCCCAAAACCAAATACAAACCCTAAACCCTAAACCCTAACCTAAACTAACCTAAACCTACTAAAAAAGATAAAATAAAATAGAATAAAAATAAACTAAAACTAAACATAGAAAATAAATAAAACATAAACTGAAAATAAAAATAAAAATAAAACTAAACCTAAAAAATAAACAAAAATAAAACTCCTAAAAAACTAAAACTTAAAAAATAATAAAATAAAAAAATAAATAAACTAATAAATAAAATAAATAAATAAAAATAAAAATTCAAAATAAATAAATAAACCTAAACCTTCTAAAATAAAAAAAACCTAAACCTAAACTATAAAATAAAATAAACACTAAACTAAACCTAAACACTAAAAAACCATAAATAAACCTAAAAAAAACCCTAAAAGAAATAAAACAAAACCTAAACTAAAAGTAAAAAATATAAAAAACCTAAACATAAAATTTAAAAAAATAATAATAATAAAACCTAAAAAAATAAAACCTAATCTAAAACTAAAATAAAATAAAATCTAAATAAAAAAATAAAAAAAATAAAATAAATTAAAATAAAATAAAAAAAATAAAATAAACTTAAAATAAAAACCAAATAAAATAAAAATAAAGTATAAAATAAAATAAATAAACCAAAAACTTAAAAAAAAAAAAAAAATAATAAAAAAATAAACAAAACTTAAAACCTAAAAATAAAATAAAATAAAAATATATAAACCTAAATAAAATAAAATAAACTACTAAAATAATAAAACTAACATAAAATAAAACTAAACCTAAACTAAATAAACTAAATAAAATAAAATAAAATAAACTTAAAAACCTAAACTAAAAATTAAATAAAACAATCCTATAAAACCTAAAACCTAAACCTAAAAATAAAAAAAACCAAAATAAGCCTAAAATTAAAAATAAAACCAACATAAAATAAAATAAAAAAACCAAAAATAAAAAAACCTAAACCTAAAAAAAAATAAACTAAAATAAAACCTAAATTAAATAAATAAACTAAATTAATAAACTAAACAAAATAAAATAAAAAAAATTAACCTAAATAAAAAAATAAAATAAAATAAACTAAAATAAAATAAAAAACCTAAATAAACCTAAACCTACTAGATTCTTAATTAAAAAAAACCCTAAACTAAACCTAAACCCTAAACCTAACCTAAACCCAACTAAACCCACTAAAACATAAACCTAAACTCTAAAACCAAACCTAAACTACATAAACTCGTTCCTTTCATTTTCCTTTTACTGGCTTTCCGTTCGATCATTCCTTCTAGATTTGCTCTTGGTTGGCGCTTATGTGAGTTTCCCTTGATCTTACAATGGGGCAAGCTCTTCGAACTTGGAGGCATCGGCTAAGGCTTTCAATTTTCAAGGTAATATCGATCCGACTCCACATTCTGCTCTTAAGTCCTTCAAGGATGCTTTTCGGTAAGAACACTTGCTCTAATGCTTGATCAATTTTAATCTCAACTTATTTTTGTGGAATGCTTGTGTGTGCTCGGATCTTGATGTGGAAAATTTGAATTTTCATTAGTTGGTAAATTTTCATTATCGACTCTTGAAAGCATCCGATCCTTCTTTCATAGCCTTCTCTCGGGTGTATTCTATATTGATTGATCCTAGATATATCCTTATTCATCTAATGATTTAGACTACTCAAGAGTCTTTGCTCATCTCTTACTTTGTGTACAATTATCAAATGAGGCTTTTGAAATGGTCTCCTCTATTTGATGTCAAAGAATCCCAATTATTCCTTTATGGCTAGCTTTTCCAAACATGAAGATACATTACGTTACCCATCAAGTCCTATTTGCGGTTGGGGCTCTCTTTGGTCTCCCTTCAAATAGATCAAGCCATCGAGATCACAACCATCGGGTTGCTCGTATTTTGGTTGAGATTGATATTACCAAAAAGTACCCTAAAGAAGTTTGGATCGGTTCAAAAAAAATTTAGTATAATCAAAGAGTGGAATTTCAAAATTTCCCTATTTTTTGCACACACAGTAAGATCCATGGTCATGATCACTCGAATGCTTTGTGTTACACCTAATCTTAAAAGAAAAAATTATGATCTAATCCCTCTAACAAATGAAAAAATAATAATTTCACTTATGTGTAAAGTTAGTCAAAATGGAACTCACCCTACCCCTCTCCTTTATTACTACGATTTGCCTATTGGAGAACAATCGAGCTTGATAAAATAATGATATTGAGGTTTGTGAGGAAACTAATGATAACTTACCTAACATTGCCTCTACTTGTAATAACTTGGCATCCCAAGACAATCCCTTGACTTATATGAATCATAATGGTGATTTGAATGGGAACCTCAAGTTGGATCAAAATCTCAAAACTAATTCTGGAATTATTCTGAAAAATTTTGATAATTTGGTGATGGATCAAAATCTGAATAGTACTCATGGAAATAAAATGAATTTTGTGCTATTAATGGTGCCACAACCTCTCTTCTATTACCCTTGAGTGATACACATGCTAACCTTATTTCAACTCCTCTAATCGAAGAAGGGATATCACCATTAGAATGCTTTGATAGATCGGTCCTATTAATATCACAAATCTCTCTTTTAGATGGAGATACTTTGGACATAGATAGGCCTTTTCAAACTATTAAAAAAAATCCTTAAAGCTAGAATGTTAACTAATAGCTCCACTAGAACCACTCGATCTTCTCTAACTTCCCATAAATAATTGTTTCATGTTTCTCTTCTTCTTATTTTTCATTTTTGTTATCTCTTCTCTTTTCTTTCAACTTATTATGATCAATTTTCTTATTTGGAATGTTCGGGGTATTGGGACTCTCACTGTCTGCAATTGTATTAGAAGCCTTTATCGTACTCATAACATAGCCTTACTTGTTATTATTGAGCCATTCATTCACTCTTCTAAGATTACCCATGTTGCTAGAACTGGCTTTCAAAATTTCTTTTATAATATTAGTAATAAAATTTGGTGTTTTGGAATAATTTAATCAACATTTCTATCCTTGATGATCTCCAACAATTGGTTAATGTTCAAATCTCATTGGGTGAATTTTTTGCTCTTGGTTTATTATGCTTCTTGTAATAGAATGGTAGGAACATCCTTTGATCAATTAAGAAATTTTGCCTCCTGTCAATAAACCCTAGTTGGTTGGGGTGATTTCAACACTATTTCGCTTCCTCAAAGAAGGGGAGGTTGCTCTCTAACATCCATTCCATGGAAGACTTTTCTAATATGATTCTCGATGTCGATTGATATTAAATTTTTTGGCTCACTATTGGCATAACTCTAGACTGGTAGCTTGATAGGACCCTCTTTAATTCAATCAATGGCCTCTTACATTGAGCATTTGAAGAACTTTGTCGACCATGCTCTATTGATCTCCATCAAAACTCCTTCTAATACTATCCTCCCACTCCTTTTAGATTCCAAAATATGTGGACCCAACATAGTGATTTCTTTAATGTTGTTTCGACTAATTTAATGGCCCCTATTCACCCAGGCAATTCCGTTAAAGGCATGATTCAGCTTTGGCTTAAGCTTAAAAGATAAAAACAAAACCTAAATTGGTGGAACAAGCACCATTTAAAAATATGTTTGCCAATCTAAAAATATGGAACAATTAGTTAGCTCCCTTGAAGATGTTGTGTTAACTGAGCTTAAAAGTTGAACACTAAAGATAACTTGATTAATTATCGAATATGGAGGAAACTACAGTGGAAAAACAGCTAACATATTGCTAATGGTGATAGAAATATAAGGTATTTCCATGCTCTTTTCAAAAAAAAGAAAGCCTTAAACTCTATTCAAAAAATCAAAAATATTAACGGTAGCTAGATCATTGATAATAATGAAATTAAAGATTATGTCATACAATATTTTCAAAATTTATTAAACAACAACCCTTCCTTACAACCCCTCTCCAACACTCACTTGATCCCCTCTATGATTACTAATGATGAAAACTATTTACTCACTTTTGCCTCTGAGCATAGATTAGTATTACTTAGCATGAACATCTTCATTCGCTAGATGGCTACAACTCATTTCTTTCAACATTGTTGGCCTATTATTATCGACCTTGTTGATGCTGTTATTGATTTCTTTGATGGCAACTCTTTACCTAGATACTTTTCTAGCACTTCCATTATTCTCATTCCCAAAACTAATAATCTTGATACTTGGGGATATTTTTGACCTATTAGCCTTTGCACCTTCTTTCAAAAACTCATTGTTAAATTAATTAATAATAGGATAAGTTTCGCTCCCTAAAATTATTTCTCCCAACAAACTAGTTTTGTTAAAAGTAGAGCTATATCATATCCTTCTAGCCCAAGAGGTTCATGACCTTGATGTTCCTATCGAGGTGGCAACATCCTCTTCAAAGGACATCTCTAAAGCTTTTGATAACCTCTCTTGGGATTTCTCTTTCAAATTCTTCATTTGTTTGGGTTTTCGATAATTTCATCCGCCACATCAAAATTGTATTACCAATGTTTGGTTCTCTATCATGAATGGTGAGTCCCTTGGTTTCCTTAGCATGGCTTGAGACAAGGAGACCCCTTTCACCCTCTCTTTTTTTATTGCTATTGAATATCTTTGAGAGCTGAATGATCTTTCTACAAAAAATACTTCCATGGTTTTAAAACTCAAGGTGGTCTTCCCTCATCTTAGTTTCTTGATGACTTTATAATCTTTTTGCAATGCCTCTATTGCACATTAAAACTATTAAGAGCCTTAAATAAATTTTGGCAAAGTGGTCTCTTTCTCAATGAAGGAAAATGTTGTTTCATTCCTTCTTCTAAAATCCCTTCTAATAGGATCAATCAAATCTTGAGAATTACTAATTTTCAACATCAACTTCTATTAAATTATCTTGGGGCTCCACTTTTTAAAGGTCAAAAGAACTCTTCTTTTGATGATCTAATCCAAAAATCTCTAATTTAAAATTTTGGGAATTCCATTTACTTTCTCTTGGTGGTAGGCTCACTTTGATTAAGAGCACTCTTAACTCCATGCCTTTATATCTCATTCAAACCATTGTGTGACCATTTCTATCATTAATTGAGCCTCATTAACAAATTTTTAGGGATCTAACAATTCCTCTAAAAAAAAATGCCTGGACCTCTTGGTATAAAACTTGTGGCACTTTTTTGAAGGTGGTCTTGGATGTAAACCAATCAAGGAAACCATCACGCTTTTCTTATAAACTTTGGTGGAATTTTAGGAAAAACAATAGTCTATGGGCTAATTTCATGATAAATACTTCTGGGTAAGCACCCTCATTTTGCCCCTATAAAGCGAGACTCTCCTATTTGGAAAAGACTTTATTCCATCAAATGGGATCGAATCTTTAATTTCTGGGGATTAACTCTCTTCTTTTGGAAAGACAATTGACTGGAGGTGGGTCCATTGACTTACTTTCTACCCATTCCTTCGATATTAAAGTGAACTCTTCGTAGAATAATATGTGGAACAATAGTAAGCTTACTGATCATATTCCTCCCTCTCTTTTAAATAAGCTTACTACTATTCCTATCATTCCTACCAATCAAGATCAGATCCTTTTTAAGCTTTCACACATTGGTAATTTCAACTTTAAAAATATTTGGATTCACATTAAAGAAACTCATGATTTTTCCTATGTGTTTTCTAAACTTTGGAACAACATATCCCTACTTCTTATTCTATTCTTACTTGGTATTTTGAAAAACTTCATCCTGTGGACTCCTTGTTGTGGGGTAAAGGTTTTCAATTACCTTCAAAATGCCAATGTTATTTTCACATTGAGAATGTGAACCATGTTTTTTAATTAAGATTGCTTCTAAACTTTGGATTTGGTATGATGACCTCTTTAACATTGTCATTTTCAATGGCTCCTTAAATTTATACCAACTTCCTGAAGTTTATTTTGATAACACTATTAAAGGGCACATTAAAGTCATGTCATATCACTCTTATTTGGTTCATATGGATGGACCGAAATGATGCAAAACATCGTGAGATCCCTATAAATCACATGAGGATAATTACTAGAACTAAAAACAAAATTTGTGACTTGTTTACCAATTTAATTAAATACAAATAATTCAAAGGTTGCAAATTTATGGCCAATAAATTGGGTTTTAACTTGTCAGGTCACCACATCTGTAAAAATGACAAGATTATTTATTGGGTAAACCCTCATGCTAACACTATTAAAGTTAACACTAATGGCTCTGTCTCTCATAAAGGTTCAGGCTGCGGTGGAATTTTTAGAAATCTTAATGGTAAAGTCCTATGTGCCTTTGCTTACCCCCTTAATCCCTACTCTGTTCCCTTTGCTAAGCTCATGGCAGTGTACAAAGCTCTTGAGATTTGTCTTCAAAAAGGTTGGCTCAATATTTGGATTGAGGTGGATGCCCTTCTACTGATTGATCTCTTGACTTCCACCAAAATGAACAATACTAAATTGTACTACCTTCTTAACCAAACTAGAACTCTCCTTACCCAACTCTACTTTAAAATCACTCATGTATGGCATGAGGGTAATGCATGTGCTGATTATCTGGCCAATCTAGGTGCTAGATTGGATGGAATAAAATTCTTTGATCAACTAACCCTCCCTAAACATTTGCATGGGTTGGTTAATCTAGACAATACCGGGTTTCCTTATCTCAGAAATTAATCTAACCTATTGGATTCACCTACTTCAATACCTCTTTTATTGCATGATCATTTTCTATTTATTGTTGTTATTTCTTCGATCTTTGCTAATGCATCAACTTGATATCCCTTGCTATTTCTTGTTGATCTCTGTGGCACGTGCTGTTGGTTTAATTGTCTTAGCTTTGAGCTTACTGCCTCTACTATATTTACTTAATGTGCTCGCTTCTTTGGAATTTTCTGATGCATCATCATATTACTCCTTGCTGGTCCTTTGATGAGCTAAGTGGCATCTGTTGTTGGTTTAATTATCCCAACCTTGTTTGGGGTCTTGCTATTTTTGGATGCAACATCTATGTTAAAGGTTTAATTGTTGGCTGTTGGGCTTTTAGACCCTTTGTCCAAGAGGCTGGTCTTGGAGTTGGTTTAATGTATTTGAATGTATATACTAACCCCTTACATACCTGTAAGGAAAAATGCAATACCTTTGTTATCATTAATGGTTCTTTGCGGGTTTGGTATTTAATGAATTCCTTTCTCGATTTTCTCTAAGGAGGGTAGTTCTGCTAGCTAATTTCTCTAAAGATTTCATTGATAATACCCTTTTGAACCCTTATGGTAGCTCTGTTGCCCCACTACTTTTTATGGGCTTATCCTATGGTTGCAATAATTATAGTGTTGTTTTAACCTATGGTTGTTGGATTTCTGGATTCACTGTCCTACTGGCTAACCTTGTGTTTGTTAGCTATTTGTTGCCTGGTGTTCTTCTGATTATCTTTATTGTTCTCATCCAGTACTGCGATCAATTGTTATTTTTTACCTTTTGGCTCTATTAAAATTATGCGATCCATGTTGGTAATTCTTGTCACGGATGTTGGGCGTGGATTATTTCTCCTCATCTTTAGGGTTTATTTTATTTTGTTCAGTTGGCCTCTATTGAGGTTGTACACTGCAAGATTGCTTTTATTTTTCTGCTTGACTATTTCTTATCTCTCATTTTTTTGAATGTTTGTGCTATTAAAACTTGGGATCTTCTTTGTTTCATGAGCTATTTTTACATCTGGTTCACAAGTCTTGGGGACCTCTTCCTTAACTTGTCTAGATTTAACTTATGCATTGTATAATTTGAATGGTTGGTTTTATGGCCAACTTACTATTATTTCTTCTTGGCTGTTGGATGGTCTCGGATCATTGAGTCTTTTATCCAACAAGCATTCGGGTTGTTTATCCGATCAGGGTCTTTGTTGGTGTTGTCTTCGATTGTTTTGCCCAACCTCATATTCCCAATCGCAAGAGAGATTTTGCAATTTCTGTTCAATTTTATTAATTCCTTGGTTTGGACTTCCTTTATGGCTTCTCGTTTTCCTTTAATGTGGTTGTGGGTTTAGTTGCTAGCTTTATCATCTTTATCCGGAAGGTTTCTCTGATTATCTTTTGAACCCTTTCTTGCTACTTTACATCTCTATTTTTTATTTTATATGGTGGGTGTAATTTTTTTTTTTTACTACCCTTTGTTGGCTTTTATTTTAGGGTCCTTTGTCCAACAGGTTGTCTTTGTGGTTATTATCAATTTCTTGCCTTTGGTTTCTCTGACTATTTTTGCTGTTAACAACTAGGCAACTGCTGATTTCTCCTGCTGATGTTTTATCCCCCTTGGTTTTGTTCAAGTTATGCATAACCCTGTGATTTTCCATCTGAATATTTGGATCTTTACATATGCTCTATTTACTCTGAATGGGTGGACTTTTGGCCGCCTCTTGTAATCTTGTCTAGATTGTTGGTGAACTAGATTAATACTCCACATGTTTCTAGGGTTTTGGTTTGTTTGTTTTAGCAAGCCTCTAATGCGTTGTTGATTGCGTGGCTTTGATTTGAATCTCCTTATTGGTTTCTTATATGCTTATCATCAATTCTATGGACTACTTTATCTTGCTCTTTCTCCATCTTCTTTTTAAACTTGTATATATTGCACTATTTATTTTGAATGGGTGGTTCTCGCCCAACTAGTAGTTTTTTTGTTGTCTTGGTTTTGTTGTCTTGGATATTTGCTATCCTTGTTTCTCGGATTCCAATGTTGGCTCTATCTTTGTTGGTTGTAGGACTTTAGGGTCCTATGTTCAGCAAGTTGTTTCTGACTTTGCTATCCTGATTGTTTTTGGTCATTGGTGTCTGGGCTGCTGCTTTTCTGATCCATGTTTTTATGCTCTATCTATTTGGTTACTCACTATTGTAATGTCAACTATGATTGAGAGGTTCTATGGCCATCTTGTCCCTTGTCTTGGTCTTGTATCTTATTTCTTTGCTATCTTGGTTATCTACTATCTTGTTTTTTGGATTCTAATGAGGACCCTAATTTGAATCCCCTTTTGATTTATCCTCGGTGGGTTTCCAATGTTGCACTAACTATTTTGTTGTTGGGGTTGGCTTTCGATTACCCTTGTTGTTTGTATGGATCTTTGTTCATTTCACGATATGTGATCTACATTAACTTGCTTTCTTGTTTCTATTCTCATCCGGTTGATTAGGCTTGCTATCCCTTGGAAATGCAATGTCTACTATGAATGGGTGGTACTATGGATAATGCTTGCCTTTACTATCTTGTTGTCTTGGTTGTTTGTTGATCTGGATTATCCAAATTTTTGTCCAAAGATCGCATCGAGTTGTAGTTCTCACTATCTTTATTTGGTGCTATTTTTGGTTTTGGGTTATGCTGCCTTCCTTTACAATTGTTTTGCCAACTACTGATATGGATATTAATAAGGGGGTTGTTCACATCTACATTCATTATTATGATTGGGCTCATTTTCTGGACTTTACTTCTAGGCTGTACTCCTGGCCTGAAAGATTCATATATATATATATCATATGTTTGGGATGGTGTTACTTATAGGCTCATCAACTTGCTTACCAGGATTTCAATAGGCTGTCTCTTCTGTTGTTTTCTTGTGGATGGTTTTTATGCTGGCCTATTTCATATGTATAAATATCCTCATGTCAAGGTGACTATATTGATGATTCTTTTCCTGCATGGGACCCCTTATCTTTCTGCCCTTTGCAATTTCCTCTCTATATTATATATAGTTTTGTTTAGGTTTGCAGGTAATAAAGCCCATAAGACTTTCAACAACTGGCTATCTTCACTGTTTGTTGGCTATGATGGTTGTGATGATTTCACTCTCTTTTGGTTTGGTAGTAGCTCTTGTGATGTAACCCATCTGCTGAAGTTTGTATGGGCATATTTGCATCTGCACCAACTTGGTGTGACTGAACCTGAGCCTCCTCTACACAATTCTTTACTATCATTCTCAGATTATGCTATTTTTAGTTATCATTATATCTGTATTACCTTAACTGCTCTTATTTCTTCTCCATTTCTGGTGCTTCTCTCTATCCTCTGGTGTTTGCTCCATAGTTTCATGCATTCTTTGCATTGGCCCTAATCTTCCTTTGGCTTTTTATGTTAATCTATTTGTATCTTTTGATTGCTTTAATGTCTTCTTTTGCTTTTGGTTGTACTTAGATAGGGGATCTACTCCTTAGGCTGATTGTAGCTCTTTGAGCAGTAGTTCTGGAGTTTATCCCCTTTAAGGACCTTGTAACCCTCATTTTTTGGCAATAAAATACCCCTTACATGGGGTTTCCCTAAAAAAAAAATTAAAACCTACAACCATAAACCCTAAACCCTAAACATACAACCCTAAAACCTAAACTTGAAACCCTAAACCGTAAACCTTGAACTTAAACCTAAACCAAAAGTATCTAAATAAATTAAAAAAATAAACCTAAACCCTAAAACCGAATAAACCTAAACCTATACCCTAAGAATTGGCAGAACCTTGATTGCAGGAACATCACCGTCAACCAGCCTTAGTCTAGATCTAGTGGTGGAGGCGGAGGTGGTGGTTATCGTAGGTGAGTTGGGGGATCTAGATGTGCTAGTGGATATGGAGATGGTGGTCGGAGGAGTGGTGGTAATGGAGGCGGGAGGAGTAACGGAGGTTATAGCCATGGTGGTGGCATAGAGAGAGATCGTGAATATGATGGTTGATCCCGCTACTAGAGAGGCTGAGGTGATTTTGATGGGAACTGGAGAAATTGAGGAACGGCTGATCCGATCTGCTGCTTATGGAAATGTGTCTTGACAGTAGAGACAGTTCTAGTTATCTAGGGTTTTTGATTTGCTCTATGCATGCTCATTTTTTATCTTTGTCGTCACTTGTGTCTTAGAAAACTTGGTGTGTTACCTGGTTGATGAAATCAGAAAGAAGAAATGTTGAATTTGAATTTATTTATCATTAAAAAAAACCAAAAACCCTAAACCCTAAACTAAAATTGAACCCTAAACCTAAAACCTAAACCTTAAACCATAAACCCTAAACTCTAAACATCGTAAATCCTAAACCCTAAACCCTAAACCCTAAACTCTAAAACCTAAACCCTAAATCCCAAACCCTAGATCCTAAACCCTAAAGTGCCCTAAACCCTAAACCAAAACCTAAAATTAAGCAATCCTAAACCTAAACCTAAACTAAATAAAATAAAATAAACTAAAAATAAACCTAAACCTAAACTAAAAAATAAAACCTAAAAATAAACCTAAAATAAAAACTTAAAATGTAAACCTAAAAAAATAAAATAATAACATAAACATAAACATAAAAATAAAAAATAAATCCTAAACCTAAAAAATAAAATTAAAATAAAACTTAACTAAAAAATAAACCTAAAACAAAACCTAAACCTAAAAAATAAAATAAAATAAAAAACTTAACTAAAATAAATAAACTAAACTAAATAAAAAAAATAAACATAAATAAAAATTAAAATTAAAACAAACTAAATAAACCAAAACCAACCCGTTTAATTAATTTAAAAAAAATCCTAAACCTTAAGCTAACCCTAAACCTTAAAGCCTAAACACTAAACTCTAAACCAAAACCCTAACCCTAAACCCTCAACCCTAAAACCCTAAACCCTAAAACCACAAACACTTAACCTGAAACCATAAAAACCTAAACCTAAACTAAATAAAACTTAAAAATAAATATATAAACAAACCTAAACCTCAATAAAATAAAAAATAAAATAAAATAAAAACCTAAACTAAACCCCAAGTCTAAACCTAAAAATAAAATAAAATAAACTAATAAAAATAAACTAAAATAAAATAAAATAAAAATAAACTAAACTAAAAAAATAAAATAAACCTAACAATAAAAAACCTAAATCAAATAAAAACTAAACGTAAAATAAGAATAAAATAAAAATTAAATAAAAACCTAAACCTAAATAATAAACCCCAAAATAAAACCTATCAATAAATAAAAATATAATATAAACCCTAAACTAAAAAAAAACCTAAACCAAAAATAAAAATGTAATCAACATATACCTAAACAAAAATAAACTAAACTAAAGTAAATAAAACCTAAACCTAAACCTAAAATAAACTTAACCTAAACTAAATATAATAAAATAAACTAAAAATAAACCAAAACCTAAACTAAAAATAAAACATAAAAATAAACCTAAAATAAAAACCAAAAACCTAAACCTAAAAATAAAAAATAAAACCTAAATCAAAAAAATAAAATAAAAATAAAACTAAACTAAAAATTAAACATAAATCTAAACCTAACCCTAAAAAATAAACTAAAATAAAATCTTAAAATAAAATAAATAAACAAAAAATAAATAAACTAAACTAAATAAACATAAAAGATAAACCTAATTAAAAATATAAACTAAACTAAATAAAATAAATAAACTTAAACTTATCGTTTTACTTAATTTTTAAAAAAAGTAACCCTAAACCATAAACCCTAAACCCTAAACCCTAGAACTAACCCTAAACCCTAAACTTTAAATCCTAAACCCTAAACCTTAAACTAACCATACACCCTAAACACTAAATCCTAAACTAACCTTAAACCCTAAACCTTAAACCCCAAACCTTAAACCCTAAATTGTAAACCTTAAACCCTAACCTTAACACTAATCCTAAACCCTAAACACTAAACCCTAAGCCTAAAACTCTAAACCCTAAACACTAAAAACCCTAAACACTAAACCCCAAACCCTAAACCCTAGACCCTAAACCCTAACACCCTTTACCCTAAACCCTAAAACCCTAAACCTAAAACCCTAAACCCTAAACTAAAACATGAAACTAACCCTAAACTCTAAACCATAAACCTAAACCTATAACCCTAAATTCGAAACCCTAAACCCTAAACCCTAAACCCTAAACCTATAACCCTAAACCCAAAATGCTAATCCCTAAAACCCAAACCTAAAACCCTAAACACTAAACCTTAAAACCTAAACCCTAAACCCTAAACCCTAAATTCTATAACCTTAGATCATAAACACTAAACCCAAAATCCTGAACCCTAAACCCTAAACCATAAACCCTAAACCCTAAACCATAAACCTTAAACCCTAAAAACCTAAACTAAATTAAACCTAAAAATAAAATAAATAAAAAAACCTAAACCTAAATAAAATAATAACTTAAACTAAAACCTAAACAAAAACATAAACCTAAACCAAAATATAAAAATAAAATAAAATAAAAAACTAAACTAAAATTAAATAAATAAAAACCTAAACTAAACTAAAAAAATAAAATAAACCTAAACATAAAATACTTAAATAAAATGAAAACTAAACATAAAATAAAAAATAAACCCAAAATAAAATGAAATAAAATGTTAAAATAAAAAAAATAAAGCTTAAACCCTAAACTAAAAAAAAAACTCAACTAAAAATAATCAAAATAAAATAAACATAAACCTAACCTAAAAAAAAATAGAACTTAAACTCTAAACCCTAAACCATAAAACCCTAAACCCTAAACCCTAAATCCAAAACCCTAAACCCTAAACCCTAAAAACCAAATTTCCTAAACCTAAATTAAATAAAACCTAAAGTAAATAAATAAATAACCTAAACCAAAATAAAATAAGAAAAGATTAAAAAAAAACATAAACTAAAATGTAAACCTAAACATAAAAATAAAATTAAAAATAAAAACTATACTAAAAAAATACACAAAATCCTAAACCAAACTAAAAAATAGGATAAATCTAAAATAAAATAAATTAGAAATTAAATAAAAACCTAAACCTAAATAATAAACCTAGAAATAAATAAAAAATAAAGCCTAAACCTTAGACAAAAAAAAACTTCAACCTAAACTAAAATAATCTAAACTAAAATTAATAAAACTTAAACCTAAACCTAAAATAAATCAAACCTACACCTATACCTAAACATAAATAAAGTAAAATAAACTAAAAATAAACCTAATCCTAAACTAAAAATAAAACCTAAAAATAAACCTAAAATAAAAACCTAAAACCTAAGCCTAAAAAAAGTAAAATAAAACTTAAATATAAAATAAAATAAAAAAATAAAACCAAACTAAAAAATAAACATAAACATAAACTTAAACCTCATAATTAAACTTATTATAAAAACTTAAACTAAAATAAATAAACATAAAAAAATAAACTAAACAAAATAAAAATACCAAATCATCCTAAATAAATATATAAAATAAACTAAATAAACCTAAACCTATCGATTTCCCATCAGAACCACCCCGCCTCTCAAGTAGCAGGATCCTCCATCATATCCTGATCTCCCTTTACCATCACCATGGTCAGAACCTCCATCTCTCCTCTCACCTCCAAAACCACCACTTCTCCAACCCACCACCTCCATATCCATCTCACTCCCATCCCCACCACCACTGTGATAATTGCCACCTCCACATTTGCCTCCATCACGCATCTAGACCTAGTTGATGGTCCCATCTCACTTTATTCTTAAGGTTTAGGGTTTAGTGTAGTTAGGTCTAGGGTTTACTGCTTTAGGGTTTGGGGTTTAAGGTTTAGTGTTTAAAGGTTATGTGGGTTTATGGAGTAGTTTGTGGGGTTCGGGGTTTAGGGTTTAGGGTTTTAGTGTTTACATTTTAGGGTTTAGGGTTTAAGGTTTAGAGTTTAGGGTTTAGGGTTTATGATTTAAGGTTTTAAGATTTAGGGTTTAGGGTTTAGGGTTTAGGGTTTAGGGTTGCAGGTTTAGGGTTTGGGGTTTAGGGTTTAGGATTTAGGATTTATGATTTAGCATTTAGGGTTTAGGATTTAGGGCTTAGGATTTTAAAACCAAGCAAACCCGGTAGGTTTATGTTTATTTAGTTTAGTTTTGTTTATTTGAGTTTTTTTTTGGTTTATTTTATTTTATTTCATTAATTTATTTTAAGTTTATTTATTTTAGTTTAGGTTTTTTATTTTATTTATTTGTTGGTTTAGGTTTATTGTTTAGTGAGTTTAATTTTATTTCAGATTTAGGTTAGGTTTTTTATTTTAGTAGATTTTAGGTTTAATTTTTTTTTAGTTTAGGTTTTTTATTTTAGTTTCTTTATTTTATTTTAGTTTAAGTTTAGGTTTTATTTATTTTAATTTAGTTTATTTTAGTTTAGGTTTAGGTTATTTTATTTTAATTAGGTTTAGGTTTTTGGTTGTTTAGGTTTTAATTTTATTTATTTTAGGTTTATTTTTTAAGTTGGTTTTAATTTAATTTTATTTTATATTATTTTGTTTATTTTATTTTATTTTATGCTTAGTTTTATTTTTTTAGGTTTTTATTTTAGTTTAGTTTAGATTTTATTTATTATTTTAGTTTAGTTTTATTTATTATTTTATTTCTTTAGGATTAGGTTTAGGTTTTAGTTTATCTTTTATTTTATTTTATTTTTTATTATATTTTGTTTATGTTTTTTTATTTATTTTAGTTTTATGATTTATTTTGTTTATGCTTAGGTTTTTAGCTTTTTAGGGTTTAGAGTTTAGGGTTAGTTTAAGGTTTAGAGTTTAGGGTTTAGGGTTTAGGTTTTAGGTTTAAGGTTTAATTTCTAGTTAGGGATTAAAGTTTTTTTTAAACATAGAATAAATTTAGATTCAATATTTCTTGTTTTCAATTTCATCAACTAAGTAGAACCCAAGTTTTCTAAGACATGACATTGATAAAATTAACACTGAGAGCTCAAAATCCATAAATAAGTAGAACTATCTCAGAATAGAGTTCCATAAACAACAAATCGACGTTTCTTCGCTTTCTCCGTTCATCGAACAACCCCATCTTCAGTAGTGATCCACCATCATATCCCCGATCTCTCCCTCTTCCATCATCATGATTGTAACCTCTGTCACTCCTCACGCCTTCATAACCGCCACTACTCTGACCACCACCTCCATATCCACCAGCACCTCTAGATCCCCTACCACCACTGCGATAAACCACCACCTCCACCTTCACCTCCACTGATAGATCTCGATTGAACTGGTTGCGATGTTCTGCATGAAAGTTCTCGCCATTCTGGGGTTTAAGTAGATTTATTTGGTTTTAGGGTTTAGTTTATTTTTAAATTTATTTAGTTACTTTAAGATTAGTGGTTAGGGTTTAGCTGTTTAGGGCTAGGGTTTAAGGTTTTAGATTTAGGTTGTAGGTTTAGGGTTTGGGTTTAAGATTTATTATTATTTTTTAAATTAAGTAAACCGGTATTTTAGTTTATTTATTTAATTGATTATTTATTTATTTTATTTTATATTTTATTTAGTTTATCTATTTTTTATTT
The DNA here is from genome assembly GCA_021442155.1 of Cymbidium sinense. Lineage (NCBI taxonomy): Eukaryota > Viridiplantae > Streptophyta > Magnoliopsida > Asparagales > Orchidaceae > Cymbidium > Cymbidium sinense. The sequence continues at coordinate 155,786,375 of CM038214.1, forward strand.
AGTTTATTTTATTATTTTAGTTTTAGGTTTTTTATTTATTTTATTTTTTTACGAGTTTGGGGTTTAGTTCATTTAGTTGAGTTTTATTTTAGTTTATTTTAGGTTTAGATTTTATTTTTTATTTTTATGCTTATGTTTAGATTTTATTTTATTTTTTTAGGCTTAGTTTTAAGTTTTATTTTAGTTTTATTTTAGGTTATCTTTTTAGTTTAGGTTTGGTTTAGTTTATTTAAGGATTAGGTTTAGTTTTATTTATCTATTTTATTTATTAGATTTATTTTATTTGTTTTATATTTTATATTTTAGGTTTGGTTTTTGAGTTTAGGTTTTAGGTTTTATTTAATATTTATTTAAGTTTTATTTTAAGGTTTATTTTAGGTTTGGGTTTTATTTTATTTCTTTTATTTTATTTTATTTATTTATTTATTTATTTTATTTAGTTTATTTTATTTAGGTTTTTTTTCTAGTTTATTTTATTTTTTTTTAGCCCAGGTTTTGTTTATTTTATTTTAGTTTATTTTATTTTATTTCAGTCTTTTTTAGTTCATTTATTTTATCTTTTATCTTATATTTTAGGTTTTTTTTATTTATCTATTTTTTAGTTTAATTTAGCTCAGTGTTTTATCCTTTTAGGGCCCAGGTTTAGGTTTTGTGGGTCAGGTTTAGTGGTTCAGGGCTCAGGGCTCAGCCTGTGGCCCAGTGGTGTGGCTTAGTTTCTTCCCAGTGGTGTGTCACTAGTTTAGTCTTAGGCCCAGGTAGGGCCTCAGGAGTTTATTTTAGAGCCCAGAGGTTCAGTCTGTTTTGGCTCAGTGGCCTTTTGGCCCAGTGGCCCAGTTTAGGGCTCAGGATCTTATGGTTGGCCTAGTTTAAAGAGGGCCTGGGAGTAGGATCTAAGTTTAGGGTCAGGCCCAGGGTCAGTTAGTTTGTATTTTGGCCTAGGTTTAGGATTTTTAGGGTAGGTTTTTTTAAAAAAAATTAAGCAAAATTAGGATCATTTAGTTCATTTTATTTATTTTAGTTTTTTTTATTTATTTTATTTTATTTAGGCTTTTTATTTTTATTTAGTCTTTTATTTTATTTTTAGTTTTTGGTTTAGTTTATTTTTATGTTTAGTTTAGTTTATGTTTATTTTTTAGTTTAGATTTATTTTTATTTTATTTTTAGGTTTAGGTTTTATTTTATTTTTTTTAAGTTTATTTTTAGGTTTTATTTTATTCATTTAGGTTTAGGTTTTAGGTTTTTTTTAGGTTTTTTTAGTTTATCTGTGGTTTATTTTTATTTGTTTAATTTATTTTAGTTTAGGGTTTAGGTTTAGGTTATTTTAGGTTTAGGTTTATGTTTTATTTATTTTAGTTTAGTTAATTTTAGTTTTGGTTTATGTTTATTTCATTTTGTTTATTTTAGGTCTAAGTTTTTTTTTAGTTTATGTTTATTTTTAGGTTTATTTTTTTAGTTTAGGTTTTTATTTAGCTTTTATTTTATTTAGGGTTTTGTGCCACCATCCTTCAAGATCTTTGATGGTTAATGATAACACATTGCACACTTTAGAGCCGATTGTTGTAATATTATGGTAGCAACGACTCCTCTTCCCCTCAAAATCGTGCATTTGATTGGTAATGAATTGCCCAATGGTTCTTGTGAACACTTTGTTGGTGCACCTTTTATCAAGAGGTTTACGGAGCTCAGAAAGGTGATGTAGGCCTCATTGTAGAGAAGAAACTCAACGAGTCATTTGTTGATTACATTCTCGTGACAACTGAGCATGAAATGCGAACTACAGCTGTCCGAACACATGCCATTGAGATTCTTCTCAATAATATCCATGGCTTGATCACCTTTATGCTTAAAGGCTTTACTATCAAAACATTTGAGAAATTAATCAACAAGGACTAGCCTACAAGAGGAAGCCAAACATTGCCCTTTCCTCGACCAATCGCCTAGCCCAAGGCAAGGTATGAGAAGAAGCCGAGACAGCTTGTGTTAATGGATAGAAAGTAACCAACTAGAGTTCAAGATGAGAGACTACTCAAGAACCTCCTCAAGCACCACCACCTCGCCATCATACCGCTAACGCAGCCACTGATCATTTTGACCACCTTAGCCTACCCAAGAGTATTCATATCCATCACAAGATAGCTACTTTCCACCTACTTTTGTCGATAGATTGAATAAGCAATATTCAATCAAGAGGGAGGTAGTTTAGAAAATCTTTAAGAATCTCTTAAAGAAACCTAACTTTCAGTTACCATAGCCTAAGAGGCCGGAGGAAGTGGCCAAGAGTGATGATCTTAGCCACCTACCATCACATGAGCCATATCTTAAAGGATTGTCTCTTTCACTTTGAAGGACTAGCTTGAGCAAATACAAGTTGAGAGCCATAGTCATCCCTAAGGAATACTTATTAGAACAACCATCCAATTCTATTAAAGTAATCCTTGGAGATACATGTGATCCTCTTAAGACCAAATAAGGTTAGGATATCTCCCTATCTCTAACCTCTAAGAAGATCATTTCTAAGATCAAGAAGCTTTCCTTCCACGATCTGAAGCAGTTCAAACCTCCAACACCAAGAAAGGTTTGCATGTTACAAAGGACAGCTCAAGGAGGGTGTTAACCCAAGCAGCCTCACAATACTTGCCGGATAGTCCAGTATAAACCACCGAGTCCAGTACTCCCTCCACCATTGTAGCTACCACCTCTTCTACTAGCTCCTATTCTAGAAGCAGGAGCATTGTATCTGTGGATAAGGGCACTAAATCCCTTACTCCGCTTACTTTACGTGATTTCTATCATGTACCTCCACCCAAAACAAATTAATAAAGTAAGCATTCTACTTATATATTTACTTGATGCTCTTGATTTTATTCTTATTGAAAGCTCTAAGTCTAAATAAAATAATAGTCTAGTAATTTTGATCCTTTCCTTTCTAATTGAGTAACTATCCTTCTCAATTGTTCACCTCTTGAGATTTAATTGGAGTCAACAGGATCCCATAGAGAAGCTAGGTATGCCCCGATGAGAAGGTAGAACTTTTCACAAGCTCATCATTTCAAGAAGTCACTCAAGTCAACCAACATAGTGGAAAGTTTTACCTCCTAGGGTAGCACCTCAGGATAAGTGTAAGCAAGTTATTAATTCTAATGAGTGATAGCCCTCCATAGATGCTCCACCCATGGATATGCTTGTGGGGACCAAGCCGAGTTGATTATAATGTCCTAGCTCACCTTAAAAGCCAGCCTAAGTTAAGCATATAAGATGCCCTTGTATTATCCAAAGAGATGAGGGAATCTCTAAGGCCTTACTTAATCTAGAGATATGCTTTTCAGTGACCACTACTAAAGGAGGCATGCCACTCGAAGGAAATCTTTGGAGCTATATTCAGTGATGAAGACTCACTCCTAGGGACGATCGAGCACAATCGCCTCTTTACATTGTAGTGGATGTTGGCAGATACTGGCTATCCAGAGTTCTGGTTGACCCAGGTGTATCAGTCAATATTATGAGTCTAAGAACCCTTTCTTCTTGAGGATTGACATCTCCAAACTCCAAAAAGAAAGGATGATGTTGAGTGGATTCAATGAACAAGGTGAGAGGGCCTTATGGTGTTTATTTTTAGATGTATGAGAGGGGGGACACCACGCAGATCATAGGGTGGAGTACTTTCTGAGGTGATCAACTATAACATTTAGGTATGATGTACTATCTCGAAAGATAGAGAGCATCACCTTCCAATAGACCTAATCACGTAATAAGGACTCCTAAGGCATGATGGGTCTTCGAATGTACTAGAGATTTTTCCTCTACTTTATATGGATGAATAAAGTAGGATTTATATTAAACTAGGTTTTTAAGTTCCCTATGGAGGCAAGCCTCCATAGTTAATTACATCTTAGTAATTGAAATTTCCTAAGAATACTATCGATTAAAATAGCCAATTATCATCTCCAAAGATTTCAAGGTTAAACTTTCAAAGGATTGGCTGTATTTGGAAAATCAATTAGGAAAGTTCAAGTAGAAGACATATTTTTAGAATCTAAATAAAATAAGTAGAAAATTCTCAAGATAATAGGAAGCCTAGTGAGCATTCCAACCTATCATATGGTTGGGCTTTATAATTTTAAAGTTGAGGAGATTTATATGTTTTGTGTTGAAATTTAATTAGATTACTAGGGCTTACAATCCACCAACATAAGGTTGTGGGAATGCCTCAGAGGTGAGGATTTATGTCATAGATCAAAAAAAATAACTACCTTGGATCCTAAATCTAGGGAGCTTCAATACGAGCTAAAGTATGACTTAAATCTAAGCGATAGGTGGATATAAGGGTTTACATCCATAAGAGAGAATAAATTATCAGACTTTTGGACTTATAACCTTCTAGAGTGGTTGCCAGCTAACTCCTCCTATGATTTTAAAACAATTTAGTCCAGCCTTATGAATTGCAAGTTAGCTAAAGCAGTTATTTAATTAAAAAAAGACTAAAGTACTCAACACACTCCCTAAGAGACAAAAGAATGAGTGGTATTAGCATATGACTTAATCTATAGATGCAAAATCTTTTCAAATTTTATTTCATTTTAAACACATCATTTTGATAGAGGCTTTAGGATTCCTTATTCTTAAATGCATGATAAAATAGGTTATGGGTCAAATCAACTAGAAGAAGGGTTCTCAACCATAAGATGTGCCCTCATAGGTCAAGCATTCTTTATCATGGAAGGATGGAGATCCTTCATGTTCAAGAGAGAAAGAATATGCATGCATGATGTGAAACATACAACCATACATGAGCTAAATCTTTTAATTATCTTATTTATGTCTTAGGATTTATAATGAGATTATGAGTTGTTTAAAATTTAGTTATGAGTGATTAGTTGGGTAGAAAAGTTATTTTTATCTTAAGAGCCTAATTGTATCCAAGCCACACATTAAAACATCAATCATTTAAGAGACTATAAAAAGCATACCATCTTAATGCATAATGTAAACATAACATCAAAAATTATATAATTTATAGATAGAATAAAAGACCAGTGAGGTCTGGTAACACCGTATGACTCGATAAGAGAAAAGATGGGTAGTCAAGCTCTACCTTTATACAACTGAATATGAAAGAATAATTATAATTGTATTAAATGCTATGGGGGTCTTCTTTCTTCATATTTCCATTTCCAATTTGGTTCCTTCTTTGATTTGGATGGTGCTTGCATCAAACACATCATAGGGCACCCAAGAGAAAGCCTCTTGGCCACTACTCATCCTAATCCCCCATATCACTAATCCGAATTCCTATTCCAAAAATTACATTTATATGGGAAAAGTAAATCTAACTACACCAGCAAAAGAGAGGTTACCTAAATATACATATAATCCCAAGCTTGTATTTATAATTTGGACTTAGCACCCTACATAAAACTAAGCCCACCTATCCTAACTTGGATTATGCTTAAGTATTTTAGAAACTTGTAAAAGAGCATTCATATTTATTTTTAAGCATCTCTTAAGTATAATCCTCAGAAAACATGATCGGCTAATATTGGCTCCATCTAGTCTACAAAGCATACACCCTAACATCCAATCTAAAATAATACATCATAAAACAAAACATACATCACATCATACACCATTCTAACTTAGACCTAGAAGTGTTGACTTAATTCTAATGTGTGTATTAAGGCTTATGTGGTAAGTCTTATTAAGCATTAGTGTTGTATTTTCTAAGTGTAGAAGGATTCAATTTAACATGAAAGGTTGATTTCACTTGAAGTAGTTTAATGATTTGAAAATTTTAATTTGTGCTTTTTTTTCATTTGATTATACTTAGCATTTAAGTGTTATGAAGAGAGGAAAAGAGGATTGCCCTCTTTCATCCCTACCTTAAGTCACTTTCTAAAGTATATTAATTTGATTTAGATGTCTTTAGTGAATGGCTTATTAAATGATTTAATTAATCCTAAGCTTAGGTTCACCTTAAATAATCCTATTCAAAATTAAAGGCATCTTAAGATTAACTTAATTGAATTACTACCACATGACATATATTAAATCATTCTTTTCCATCACATGTAACATGCATATGATTTAATCCTAAGTGTATCTATACATGCAACATATTTTAGCACACTTAAATGATGAATGTATTTGTGTCTTTAGAATTTATATTTTATTTGATTGAATTATTTTAAAATATTAATTTAAAACTTTATCCAAATTCTTACACAAAAAGGACAGAAGAATGAAATTAAATAGGCATGTGCCATTGTTAAACTAGGGAAGTGAGGTAATCAAATGACCTCCTTGGAGCTAGCTAAAGCCTCGTATTCTCGGGATGTCTAGACTATATGTCCATTTGCATTCAAACATATGTAAATTCATTTACATGAACATAGGAAGTAAGCTCCAAATCATATGGCTAATTAATTCAACCACTTAGTAAATTATGAATGCATGAAATTTTAATGTAAAATGGGATTTTCATTCACTAATCACATATACATATACATGTACTAATATATAAGCAAGTGCATGTCATTGTTAAACCTGGAAGTGAGGTAATCAAATGACCTCCTGCTAACTAAAGCCTCATATTCGGATATCTAGACTATATACTTGCTTTTCTTGGACACACATAGACGATAGATAAATGAGGAAAAATCATGCAAAGATTATATATTTTTTTGGTTGAATCATTTATATATTTGAATAAAAGCACTATCCAAATTCTAATGTTGAAATACATAAGAATGAAATCAAATGGGTGTGTGCCATTGTTAAACTAGGGAAGTGAGGTAATCAAATGACCTCCTTAGGGCTAGCTAAAACCTTGTGTTCCTGGGACTTCCAGACTATATACCCATTACCATTCAATCTTATAGAAATCAACACATGAATAAAGGAAAGATAACTCAACATTCATACACTTAAGCTATAAGAACATGCATTCCTTATGTATTTATAACTAGCATCAAAACACATATTATTATTCCTTTTTAAGCTTTTGAAAAATACTATTGGATTTAATAGTGATAATAGCCACCCATATATTAAATTAAATCAACACATGCAAGCATACATAAAGTAAATCCATTTTATTTTATTTTATTTTGAAAAGATGGATGCATGAATTCAAATGACATACCAAATTTAACATGATTGGAAAGAGGACAATCAAATATAAGCATGTGATTCATTCAACTAAACTAGTTCTTAAGGATAATCAAACCAAATAAGATTTTTTAAAGTAAACCAAAGCTTCTTTATTAATTAAGTTTTGGATTTGATTTAATTTAAAGAGGTGAAGAGAACTCATCACTTGTAGTATTAAACCCATTCCAACACCAAAAAGGTTTGCATGTTACAAAGGATAGCTCAAGGAGGGTGTTAACCCATAAATAGCACCAGCTCATAATACTTGCCCGGGATAGTCCAGTAGCCCAACCACCGTCTGAGTCCAGTACTCTCTCCACCATTGTAGCTACCACCTCTTCTACTAGCTCCTGTTCTAGCAGCAGGAGCATTGTATCTGTGGATAAGGGCACTAAATCCCTTACTCTGCTTACTTTACTTGATTTCTATCATGTACCTCCACCCAAAAACAAATTAAAAAAGTAAGCTTATTCTACTTATATATTGTATACTTGATGCTCTTGATTTTATTCTTATTGAAAGCTCTCAAAGTCTAAATAATAATAATTTGTCTAGTAATTTTGATCCTTTCTAATTGAGTCACTATCCTTCTCAATCAATTTGGGTTCACCTCTTGAGATTTAATTAGAGTCAACTAACTCTACACGGAGGAGAAGTAGGTATGCGATGAGAAGGTAGAACTTTTCACAAGCTCATCATTTCAAGAAGTCTCTGAAGTCAACCAACATAGTGAAAAAGTTTTACCTCCTAGGGTATCACCTCAGGATAAGTGTAAGCAAGTTATTAATTCTAGTGAGCAGATAGCCCCTCCATAGAATGCTCCACATATGGATATGCTTGTTGGGGACCAAGCCAGAGTTGATTATAATGTCGTAGCTCACCTTAGAAAGTTTCCTAAGCTAAGAAGACGCTTGTATTATCCAAAGAGATGAGGGAATCTCTAATCAAAGCCTTACTTAATCTAGAGATATGCTTGGCTCAGCTGACCACTACTAAAGTAGAGGCATGCCACTCGAAGGAAATCTTTGGAGCTACATTCAGTGATGAAGACTCACTCCTAGGGACGATCGAGCATAATCACCTCTTTACTGTGGATGTTGATAATCCACTATCTAGAGTTGCTGACCTAGGTGTATCAATATTATGAGTCTAAGAACTCTTTTCTTCTTGAGGATTGACATCTCCACACTCTAAAAAGAAAGGATGATGTTGAGTGGATTCAATGAACAAGGTGAGAGGGCCTTATGGTGTTTATTTTTGGATGTATGAGAGGGGGGACACCATGCAGATCATAGGGTAGAGTACTTTCTAAGGTGATCAACTATAACATTTAGGTATGACGTACTATCTCGAAAGATAGAGGGCGTCACCTTCCAATAGACCTAATCACGTAATAAGGACTCCTAAGGCATGATGGGTCTTCGAATGTACTAGAAATTTTTCCTCTACTTTATATGGATGAATAAAGAAGGATTTATATTAAACTAGGTTTTTAAGTTCCCTATGGAGGCAAGCCTCCATAGTTAATTACATCTTAGTAATTGAAATTTCCTAAGAATATTATCGATTAAACTAGCCAATTATCATCTCTAAAGATTTCAAGGTTAAACTTTAAAAGGATTGGCTGTATTTGGAAAATCGATTAAGAAAGTTCAAGGAGAAGACATATTTTTAGAATCTAAATAAAATAAGTAGAAAATTCTCAAGATAATAGGAAGCCTAGTGAGCATTCCAACCTATCATATGGTTGGGCTTTATAATTTTGAAGTTGAGGAGATTTATATGTTTTGTGTTGAAATTTAATTAGATTACTAGGGCTTACAATCCACCAACACAAGGTTGTGGGAATGCCTCAGACGTGAGGATTTATGTCATAGATTAAAAAAAATAACTACCTTGGATCCTAAATCTAGGGAGCTTCAATACGAGCTAAAGCATGACTTAAATCTAAGCGATAGGTGGATATAAGGGTTTACATCCATAAGAGAGAATAAATTATCAGACTTTTGGACTTATAACTTTCTACAGTGGTTGCCAGCTAACTCCTCCTATGATTTTAAAATAATTTAGTCCAGCCTTATGAATTGCGGGTTAGCTAAAGCAGTTATTTAATTAAAAAAAGACTAAAGTACTCAACACACTCCCTAAGAGACTAAAGCATGAGTAGTATTAGCATATGACTTAATCTATAGATGCAAAATCTTTTCAAATTTTATTTCATTTTAAACACATCATTTTGATAGAGGCTTTAGGATTCCTTATTCTTAAATGCATGATAAAATAGGTTATGGGTCAAATCAACTAGAAGAATCAGTTCTTAGCCACAAGATGTGCCCTCATAGGTCAAGCATTCTATTATCATGGAAGGATGGAGATCCTTCATGTTCAAGAGAGAAAGAATATGCATGCATGATGTGAAACATACAACCATACAGCTAAGGGGTTGCTAAATCTTTTAATTATCTTATTTATGTCTTAGGATTTATAATGAGATTATGAGTTGTTTAAAATTTAGTTATGAGTGATTAGTTGGGTAGAAAAGTTATTTTTATCTTAAGAGCCTAATTGTATCCAAGCCACACATTAAAACATCAATCATTTAAGAGACTATAAAAAGCATACCATCCTAATGCATAATGTAAACATAACATCAAAAATTTATATAATTTATAGTGATAGAATAAAAGACCAGTGCGGTCTGGTAACACTGTATGACTCGATAAGAGAAAAGATGGGTAGTCAAGCTCTACCTTTATACAACCTGGAATATGAAAGAATAATTATAATCATATTAATTGCTATGGGGGTCTTCTTTCTTCATATTTCCATTTCTAATTTGGTTCCTTCTTTGATTTGGATGGTGCTTGCATCAAACACATCGAGGGCACCTGTGGAGAAAGCCTTGGCCACTACTCATCCTAATCCCCATAGACTAATCCAATTCCTATTCCAAAATTACATTTATATGGGAAAAGAAAATCTAACTACACCTGCAAAAGAGAGGTTACCTAAATATACATACAATCCCAAGCAGTTGTATTTATAATTTGGACTTAGCACCCTACACATAGGTAACTAAGCCCACCTATCCTAACTTGGATTATGCTTAAGTATTTTAGAAACTCATAAAAAGAGCATTCATATTTATTTTTAAGCATCTCTTAAGTATAATCTCCTGTAGAAAACTTGATCAGGCTAATATTGGCCTGTCATCTAGTCTACAAAGCATACACCCTAACATCCAATCTAAAATAATACATCATAAAACAAAACATATATCACATCATACACCATCCTAACTTAGACCTAGAAGTGGTGACTTAATTCTAATGCGTGTATTAAGGCTTGTGTGGTAAGTCTTATTAAGCATTAGTGTTGTATTTTCTAAGTGTAGAAGGATTCAATTTAACATGAAAGGTTGATTTCACTTGAAGTAGTTTAAGTGATTTGAAAATTTTAATTTGTGCTTTTTTTTCATTTGATTATACTTAGCATTTAAGTGTTATGAAGAGAGGAAAAGAGGATTTCCCTCTTTCATCCCTACCTTAAGTCACTTTCTAAAGTATATTAATATGATTTAGATGTCTTTAGTGAATGGCTTATTAAATTATTTAATTAATCCTAAGCTTAGGTTCACCTTAAATAATCCTATTCAAAATTAAAGGCATCTTAAGATGAACTTAATTGAATTACTACCACATGACATATATTAAATTATTCTTTTCCATCACATGTAACATGCATATGATTTAATCCTAAGTGTATCTATACAACATATTTTAGCACACTTAAATGATGAATGTATGTGAATATTTAGAATTTATATTTTATTTGATTGAATTATTTAAAAATACTAATTTAAAACTTTATCCAAATTCTTACACAAAAAGATAGAAGATTGAAATTAAATAGGCATGTGCCTTTGTTAAACTAGGGAAGTGAGGTAATCAGATGACCTCCTTGGAGCTAGCTAAAGCCTCATATTCTCGGGATGTCCAGACTATATGCCCATTTGCATTCAAACATATGTAAATTCATATACATGAACATAGGAAGTAAGCTCCAAATCATATGGCTAATTAATTCAACCACTTAGTAAATTATGAATGCATGAAATTTTAATGTAAAATGGCATTTTCATTCACTAATCACATATACATATACATGTACTAATATATAAGCAAGTGCATGTCATTGTTAAACCTGGGAAGTGAGGTAATCAAATGACCTCCTTGGTGCTAACTAAAGCCTCATATTCCCGGGATATCTAGACTATATACTTGCTTTTCTTGGACACACATAGATGTATACATAAATGAGGGAAAAAAATCATGCAAAGATTATATATTTTTTTTGGTTGAATCATTTATATATTTGAATAAAAGCACTATCCAAATTCTAATGTTGAAATACATAAGAATGAAATCAAATGGGTGTGTGCCATTGTTAAACCAAGGAAGTGAGGTAATCAAATGACCTCCTTAGGGCTAGCTAAAACCTTGTGTTCCTGGGACGTCCAGACTATATACCCATTACCATTCAATCTTATATAAATCAACACATGAATAAAGGAAAGATAACTCAACATTCATACACTTAAGCTATAAGCACATGCATTCCTTATGTATTTATAACTAGCATCAAAACACATATTATTATTCATTTTTAAGCTTTTGAAAAATACTTTTGGATTTAATAGTGATAATAGCCACCCATATATTAAATTAAATCAACACATGCAAGCATACATAAAGGAAATCCATTTTATTTTATTTTATTTTGAAAAGAAGGATGCATGAATTCAAATGACATACCAAATTTAACATGATTGGAAAGAGGACAATCAAATATAAGCATGTGATTCATTCAACTAAACTAGTTCTTAAGGATAATCAAACCAAATAAGATTATTTAAAGCAAACCAAAGCTTCTTTATTAATTAAGTTTTGGATTTGATTTAATTTAAAGAGGTGAAGAGAACTCATCACTTGTAGTTTTAAACCCATTCCCACATTAGTGATTTGATTTAATATAAGGAAATTTAATTAAGTTAATTTTATGGGTTAATTAAGTCGAACCTTTAATTAAATGAATTAATTACCCTTACCTAAGTTTCCTTAAAGTAATTAACTAAATAATTATGAGCCAACATGATATGCATGGAAAATGAACTTGCAATAATCCTAGAAAATTAATAGTTAATTAGACGAAGTGACCTAATTAATTACTCTTATAGTTTTCCCACACAAGTGGTCTAACCATAATTTCATTAAACTCAATTAGGTTATTAAACACCTAAAGATCTTCCACATAATTTAATTAATTAAAGTCTGATGTGATTATGATTTCAATTTAATTAAGTGATTTAATTAATTAGTTAAATCTTAATTAATTTCATTTTAAAAAAGGGTGAAATAAATTTAGAACCAACTATTCCTTAGTTCACTTACTATTGAATAATGATTAATAAACTTAATTAACAAATTTATTACTATTCATGGGATAAATAAATCATTAGTTAACTTAAAAGAGTAGTCAAGTTTAATTAGTCAATTTTTCTAATTAAGTGAACAATAAATCCCAAGAAAATTATGGGAGACAAAGGTCATCCCATTAAATTAACCCACAAAATTTGGGATTAATTGCTTAAGTAATTAAGTAGTAATCATACTAATTAATTTTGTAATTAAACCTGAATTACTATTCAAAATTAGTTAAGATTATTTTTAATTAATTCTCTCTTGAAATACTTTTAAAATAAGTATTTATTTGCACTTTTTGATTTCTATATGATTTTTTATGATTTTTAGAAGTTTAAGCCATTAAAAATGATTAATTAAGCCTAATGAAAGCCTAATCCTATCGGCGCCACATGACATGCTGATGCGACACGCTTTCCACATAGCATCATAGGATTGGCTACTTAAAACTTATCCAACTCAGTGCCTACGTGGTGGCGGCGGATGCGCATCTTTATCCTTTATCTGATCTAAGATCGGATGGCTATGATTAATCCCACAACTTAATAGGAGTAAATCAAATCGATCTAGTGGATCTAACCATGACCATCCATTTCGATCACATAAAATGGATAGTGCATGATCTAACGTCATGCAATTGAGAGAGAATGGAGTCCATCTTCCATTGCTCACTTGATCCGAGCTTACCTAAACTCGGATCAACTCCAAAAGTATCCCACACATTCATGACATCGATCAGAGATGATCTAATGGTGAAGATTACACGAGATGTAAGTTTTCTTCAAAAAGCTCCAACCCATTTTTGCCTAAGGATTAGTTTTGGAAGCATACCTTACCAGAGCTCAAGACTAGTGGATCGAATAATTGAAGAAGCTTCATCTAGTGAAGATGAAGCCCTGTTGAGCAGTAATTGGATCAATTCCTTGACGTTCATTCAGAAGGCTATAAACTGATTATTTGGAGCTAAGCTTTGATCAAAGTCCCACCTTCAGTGCTCGAGAAGTTTGGGAGATGATTCATTCTTGCTCGATAAGGCCTAGGGGAGGCATGTATAAATTTAATTTTAGTTTGATGGATGAATGGAGAAATTAGGTCGACAATGGGACTGTCCTATTTTGGGACAAACAAGAATGAAATTTTTTGATCGAGGAATGAGCTAAGGAGCTTAGGAAATGGCCCAAACAGCTCATCTTGGGTAGCTAGGCTCGAGGAATGATTTTATGTTTGAGTGGAAATGAGGGGGTGTATACCCCCCTTCATCTTTATCAGATGGTGGGATTGAGTTTGGCTTCTAGTGGCCATGCAGCTTGGTTAGTTGAAGTTATGGAGGTGGCTGCCAAGGAGGAATCATGAGTGTCCTATGGGTTTCAAATGCTCCAATGGGGAGGGTGAGGTGATTTCATCGCCCATGGATCATGGCCAACCCAACCACCCCTTGGGTCAGGTTGGGCAGTGTCCTAGGTTCCTAGGTGGACCATTGGGAGAGTACCAAGTGGCCGAAGAATGTAAATGACCACTTACATTGGTGATTTACCTCATGTGATGCCCTTGACCTAAGGATAGAATGATCATTTGGCATTAGATTTGATTTGGGCATATTTGAAATGAGCTAAAAGTGCATTAACACAAATGTCATGTCAATTGGAGTTGATTTGGTTAGGTTTGGCTCAATTTGACTCATTTAGGTCAAATTAGGTTAGGTTGGGTCAAGTTGACAATTGGTCAAATTGGGTCAAACCAAGGGTTGGATCAAGTTTATATGATCATTTGGGATGTATTGGTTCAATTGGTTTGGTTTAGATTTGATTTTTGCTCATTTGAATTCATTTGGGTCAAATGGGTTAAGTTGATAAATTTGACCAAATTGGTCAAATTGGCTTGGGTTGGGTGTTAGTTTGGGTTTAATTAAGCAATTGAATATGATTGTAGGCTTTGGTTTCAATTAATTTGGATTTGGTTTTGATTTATGCCAACTTGAACCTTTAGGTTAGTTTGGGCTAAGTAGTTGAATTGGGTCCAATTAAGGCTTTGGTAAAGTGCAATAATCAATTTGGAATGAACTTGAGCCATTGGTTGCAATCAATTTGGTTTATAATTTGATTTGACCCAATTTGGTCTTTTAGGTCAACTTGGGTCAACTTGGGTCAAGAGGACCAATGTTTTGTCGACGTCAAGTCATATTCAAATATTGAATTTGATTTGGTGTGAATCATTGGTTTCAAGGATTTGGCTAGGTTGCAATTTGGCTAGTTTGGGTTCATTTCTAAGGGGTTGACTTGGTCAAATGATCAAGTTGACTTGGTTTGATAAATTTATGACAATTTATCAACTAAGGGTAATCAACAATCAAGATGGAAGGTTTTGATGGGCTTTGTTCAATTGAATTTGGATAGGATTAGAACTTGGCTCAAAAAGGTTAAATTGGCCACTTTGGGTCAAGTGGATAAACTGGGTTTAGTTGGTTTGATTTTGGGTTGAGTTTGATTTAGTTGAGTTTATATATGGATTTGGGATTGATATATAAATTCAATTGGCTTGGGTTCAAATAAGTTTTGGTTCATTTGAACATTTCATGTCAAAAGGGTTAAGTTGGGTTTGACTTGGGTTGATTTTGGTTTGGCTTGTAGATTTCATTTATATTTGTGAATATGATTGAAGGTATGATTGATTCATGAGAAAATCAATTGAATTAGGGTTTTGGAATGAAGGAATTTGGCTAAGTCCATGGAGTTGGGTCATTAGGTTTGGATTTTGATTTGGTTTGATCTAGTTTTGATGATTTAAATGTATATTTCATTTAAATTTATGAATCTGATTTAAAATATGATTGATTTGTGAGAAAATTAATTGAGTTTGACTTGATTTGGATTAAGATTTGGCTAAGTCCATGAGATAGGTCATATGGCTTAGAAATTTATATTTAATTTGATTTAGTTAGATTTAGTTTTGATCATTTGAATGTAGATTTGATTTATATTTAGAAAGATGGTTGAAGATATAAATTGATTTTGGATTAATTTGGATTAAGATTTTGCTAAGTCCATGGTATAGGTCATATGGCTTGGGAAGGGTTTCAAGTTTCGGTTTCATCATGGGATTCATTCATTTGGTTTTAGAATTTCAGTTTGGATTTGGATTTGAATTTGATGTTTGAATTGAGCTTTAGGTTTGGTTTGAGAAGGTGAACATGGATTGGATTTGGGTTGGTAGGTAAATTATCCTAATCCCTAAGTAATCTAATCTTATGGTTAACCCTTTCTAAGTCTTTAATCTTAGGTTAAGTGTTTACCTAATTATTAGAAGTGTGTTATTACTAGGGAAGTCTTAGTGTCTAGAAGACTTTTAAGTCTATGATGGGAAGATTGAATCTGCACTCCAAAAGTGAGGTCAATAAGCCTTGGGCTCCATAGTGTTGCCCTTGGAGATAGATTATTGGAAGATCGAAGCCAAGTTTCACATTATAGACTTGGATACATCTTTCAATGATTTGCTTGAGAGACAATGGATATATCGAAACAACATAGTTCCATCCTCTTTACATAATTGTATGAAGTTCATGAGAGGTTGGATCGTCTACTGTGTCAAAGTAGATCTCAAGCCATTTACAGTTCACGAGGTTGGCATATATGACGATGTAGCTTACTACCTCCCTCAAAATCAACAAGTCTATTCTCGTGAACTTGGCCAATGTTTAAAAAATAAAAGAAAAAGAATAAGAAAAAGAAAGAGAAAAACAAAAAGAAAATAAAAGAGAAAATGAAAAAGAAAATAAAAGGGAGCGAAAATAGACTTGGAGGAGGAAGTGGAGCCTGACATTAGATTCCACCCATAGTTCATTACTCCATTTGAACACATGGGTAGGACTACCTGACCTCCACCAAGCAAAGGAGGAGGCCAGTTCAGAGGCAATGCTAAGGTTGGAAAACCTCCTTATTGGCCACCCAATAGAAGATATGTCCCATCTACCAAGAGTACACTTGCTATCCATATAGACTTAGAATATAGTTCATAAAATGAGTGTTATATGGTTAGCTCTTCCTAGTAATAGATTCCCATGGAGGTGACACTTGAGCCAGATAGCAATGAAGATCGGGCTCAAAAGCAAAGCATAAGTGTATCCAAGTCTATATGTGAAATAGTTAGGCATCAGTTCGGAGCCTTTTCTCTAATCTCACTTTCCTCTTAAAAAGCTGAGGGTTTGGTAGTTAAGGAAGCCCTTAAGTCATCCACAGGAGTGAAGACTCAGAGGTTCTTTCTGGGAGTATGATCCACAAGTCAAGAAGTTGATGTATAACTTGAGGATGATTCATATAAAGATTCAATAGAATTATGTTTTGATTGGTACTTGCCTTGTGTTCATAATTTAGCAAAGAAAGGGTTAATCCCACATACTTAGTCAAAGTCCATACTACTTTGAAAGAATATGTATGAACAAATGTAAAAAACTCTCAATCAAGACCGAGATTCGTGCATTGACTAGGTCGAGTATATTAGAGGTTTAGGATAACTTCCTTAGCAGGTCCTTCCCTCCTGACTGGTTCAAGTTTGGGTACAGTCCTTCTTCGGGGCTCCTCATTTAGTAGTCACTCTAGATCAGATAACATATGTCTTGTTGACGACAGACTATCCTGATGATCAGTTTCGCTTGAAAAGTTGTAAGCCTACACACTTTCTTTCCATGTTGATCGTTGCACACTGACGAGCACCTTAGGTTGGTTGGTTCTCACTATGTTGACGGATATACCACTCATGCTAACGGATATACCTTAGGTTGGTTGGTTCTCCCACTTTAGGATACACCACTCATGGTAGATGTAAGTCTACTACGCTTTCTCCTTGAGTTGGCCACTATACACCTAGAGGCTTACTTTTCCAGTGCTGAGGATAATGCCTCTGGCAGCACCTCCCCTATGGGCACTATATTTGGATCACATCCTTTGTGGCCCCATTTAAACAGTATCTCAATTACTATCGAATTGGACAGTTCCCCTTTTCTAGTAACCACCCCTATGGTTGGAGAATCCATCCTATGGATGTGCAAATTCTACATTGATCCAAGAATCGAGATAGGTCAAGGCCACATAGCCCCTTCTTAGTGTGGTCCCTTGCACCAATAGTGTTCATGCAAACATATAAATAAAATATATATTCACTTATGGATTAAGAGGACAACCCTAGCGGTACCATTTCCTAAGCATGTATCCTATCTTTAGGGTAGTGTCAACAAAACTCCTTATAGGAATCGCCTGACTACTCTTAGGTTGATATAAGTCCCTAGTCGAATTCACTCAGCAGTCGCCTGTATGTTGAGTTTGATTTGTTGTGCTACCAACAGGTAATGCAGTGCCTATTCCCTTCTTTAGAAGATGTAAGTCTACTACCCTTCTTCTTAGTACGCTTATTTACAAAGGCAACCCTTAGGTTAGCTCTCTACCCCATGGCCGTAGACTATCCCTTTGGATTTGTAAATTTGAGATAGGACAAGTCGATATAGTCCCTTCTCGGTTCATCGACACGCCCCGTCCATAAATTAAATCTATAAAATTTGATCGAGCTCACATCTCAGTGGATATGCCCTCAATTCAAAATCAAATTAAAAACAAAACAAACCATATCAAATCACATGACATTAAGATAAAATTAATCCTAACTACTTTTGAGTTGGCATAATTCCCCAACGGCATTCACTCAATAGCCGCCTTAGGTCAGGTTTGATTTGTTGTACATCCAAGAGGTATCCTAGTGGTTGTTCCTCGCTTTCAAAATGTAAGTATGCTACACCTTCTTCCTAGCACACAGTCACACACCAAAAGGCAACCCCTTAGGTTGGCTAGCTCTACCCCACAGCTATCCCTTTGATTTGTAAACCCGAGGTAGGTCAAAGTCGATATAACCCCTTCTTAGTGGGTCCATCGCACGATAGTCCATACATTAACTCGAAATTAAACCCAATTTAATTTCCCAGTGGAGTTAAATCACAACCTTCTCCCTAGTGGAGCCCAAAATCATATAAAAATAAGTTAAGAAAATAAATCAAATTCAAAACTAATCTTCCTAATGCAGCCAAATTAAACCAACTCCCCCTATAGAGTCTAAATCAAAGAAATCTAACCAAACTCTTATCCCTAGTGGATACATCCTCAAACAAATCTATGAAATCAAACTCAAGTCCCAATCCTCAGTGGATAGCCCGAACTTGCTTCCCTAGTAGAAGATTATATACCCGATCCCTGGACTTAGGCTATATCTCTAGTGATATGCCTCCACATCAATTAAAAGAAAATAAATTAAAGCTGATTTGATCTTAATCCTTGGTGGATTATTTATTCTTATCCACAATAGATCTTCTTTCCATAAATCATATAATCAAATCAAATTCAAACCTTATCCCCTGCAGATTTTCTTCTTCTATGCCCTCGACATAGAGCCCTCACATGTCATGTATAATGCATGTGTGATCCCCTAAGGTTTATGGTTTAGCCTTTAGGGTTTAGAGTTTAGGGTTTTAAGGTTTATGCTTTTAGGTTTAGGGTTTAGAGTTTAGGGTTAGGGGTTAGGGGTTAGGGTTTAGTGTTTGGTAGGATTTAGGGTAGGGGAGTTTAGGGTGAGGTTTAGGGGTTTATGTGTTGAGGTTTAGGTGGTTTATGGTTCAGCTTTAGGGTTTAGGGTTTTATGGATAGTTTAGCTTTTAGGTATAAGGTTTAGAGGTTTAGGGTTATAAGTTTAGGGTTTAGGTTTAGGGTTAGTTGGTTTGGGATTTAGGATGTTAGGTTTTAGAGTTTTTTCCAAATTACAAACCATTTATTTTATTTAGTTTAGTTTATTTTATTTAGTGGTTTATTTATTTAGTTTTTTAAAAGATTTTATTTTATTTAGGTTTAGGTTTAGGTTTATGCTTACTTTTAGTTTAGTTTATTTTATTTTATTTTTAAGGTTTAGGTTTTATTCTTTATTTTTAGGTTTGGTTTAGGTTTTATTTTCTTTTTGTTTAGTTTTAGCTTTTATTTAGATTTATTTTAGGTTTAATTTTTTGTTTAGCTTAGGTTTATTTTAGTTTATTTTATTTTATTTAGTTTAGGGTTTAGGTTAAGTTTATTTTAGGTTTAGGTTTTTATTTATTTTAGTTTAGTTTATTTTAGGTTAGGTTTAGGTTTAGGTTTATTTTAAGTTTATGTTATTTTTGTTTAGTTTAGTTTCTTTTTTATTATTTTATATTTAGGTTTATTTTTAGGTTTACATTTTTTTTATTTTGTTTTTAGGTTTATTTTATTTTTTTATTTTAGTTTTTTTATTTTATTTGGAATATTTATTTTAGGTTAATTTATTAATTTTAGTTTAGTTTAGCTCTTATTTATTTTATTTTAGTTTAGTTTTTATTATTTTATTTTATTTTATCTTTATTTTTAAGTTTATGTTTAGGTAAGTTTAGGTTTTAGTTTAGGTTTTATTTTATTTTCTAAATTTATTTAGATTTTGGTTATTTATTTATTTTATTTTTAGGTTTTATTAAGTTTAGGTTTAGGTTTTCAGGTTTTTAGGATTTAGGGTTTAGAGTTTGGGGTTTAGGGTTTAAAGTTTAGCATTGTAGGTTTTAGGGTTTATGGTTTAGAGTTTTAGGGCTTAGGGTTTAGGGCTTGGGATTTAGGGTTTATGGTAGGGTTTAGGGTTAAGGTGAGGTTTAGGGTTAAGTTTGTGGTAGGGTTTAGGGTTAGTTTTAGTTAGTTTGAGTTTAGGATTTGGGTTTTTTTTTTGTATTATTTTTAATTATGCAAAAGTTTAGGTTTATTTAGTTAATTAATTTAATTTATTTTATTATTTTATTTAGGTTTATTTTTATTTTATTTATTTAGTTTATTTATTTTAGTTTATTTATTTTAATTTAAATTTTTTATTTTATTTAGTTAATTAATTTAATTTAAATTTTTTTATTTTTATTTAGGTTTATTTTTATTAGTTTTGTTTATTTATTTTAGGTTTATTTATTTTAATTTAGATTTTTTATTTTAGTTTATATTTAGGTTTAGTTTAGGTTTGATTTAAATTCGTTTAGTTTTATTTTATTTTATTTTTAGGTTTAGGTTTTATTTTTTATTTTTAGGTATAGGTTTAGGTTTTTATTTTATTTTTAGGTTTAAGTTTTAAGTTTATTTTAGGTTTTATTTTTAGTTTAGGTTCATTATTTATTTTATTTTATTTTAGGGTTTATGTTTAGGTTTAATTAATTAGTTTAGTTTTAGTTTTATTTATTTTGGTTTAGTTTATTTTAGTTAAGGTTTTTTATTTTAATTTTATTTTAGGTTTAGGTTTTATTTTTATTTATTTTAGGTTTTATTTCTAGGTTTATTTTGGTTTAGAATTTATTTAGTTTTATTTTATTTTATTTTAGGTTTATCTTTAATTTAATTTTTTATTTTTTGTTAAGTTTAGTTTTATTTATTTTATTTTAGTTCAATTTTATTTTATCTTATTTTTTAGTTTAAGTTTATGTTTTAGTTTAGGTATTTATTTTTATTTTATTTTTGTTTAGGTTTTTTATTTTTTTTATTTTTAGGTTTTATTTAGTTTAGGCTTAGGTTTTTAGCTTTTTTAGGTTTATAGTTAGGGTTGAGGGTTTAGGGTTTTGGGGAGTGTAGGGTTTAGGTTTAGGGTTTAGGGTTTATGTTTGTGGTTTAGGTTTAGGGTTTTGGGGTTTAGTTTTAGGTTTAGGGTTCAAGTTTTAGTTTAGGGTTTAGGGTTTAGGGTTTTTTTTTTTTTTAAACAGAGAACAAATTCATATTCAATATTTCTTTCTTTCATCAACCAATTAACACACCAAGTTTTCTAAGACACAGAGACATGTATCATAAATGATCATATACAACAAATTGAAAACCTTAGTTAACTAGAACCGCCTCACCTAGACATAATTCCATAGAGATAAGATTCTTCATTTCTCCAATCCCCATTAAAACCACCCCGCCCCTAGAGTAGCAGATCCACCATCATATCCCCAATCTCTCCATGCCCACCACCATGATGTATCGGGGCTCCTCCCACCTCCATAACCATGCCTCACCACCACCTCCATATCCACCAACACCTCTAGATCCCCACCACCAAGGGAGCAATACCGCCTGCCTTGGCCTCCACCAGTAGACTGATCAGCCTGGTGATATTCCCAGTCATGGTTCACCATTTTGTGGGGTTTAGGTTTAGGTTTATTAAGTTTAAGGTTTAGGTTTATTTTTAATTTATTTAGTTAGTTTAGTTTAGGGGTTTAGTGGTGGGTTTAGGGTTTAGAGTTTTAGAGGGTGGTGGAGGGTTTATGGTTTAGGGTTTAGGTTTAGTGTGTAGGTAGGGTTTAAGGGTTGGTTAGTTAGGCTGGGTTTAGGGTTTTAAAAGCAAAACCAATATTTAGGTTCATTTAGTTTACTTAATTTAGTTTTATTTATTTTGTTTATTTGACTTTTATTTTATTTAGTTTATTTTATTTATTTTAGGTTTATTTATTTTAGTTTAGCATTTTATTTTAATTTATTTTTAGGTTTAGGTTTAGGTTTATTTTTTAGTAGAGTTTTATTTTTATTTTATTTTTAATTTAGGTTTAGGTTTAGGTTTTATTTTATTTTAGGTTTAGATTTTATTTTAGTTTATTCTAGGTTTTTTATTTAGTTTAGGTTTATGTAGTTTTAGTTTAGGTTTTTAGGTTTAGTTTATTTTAGGTTTATGTTTAGGTTTATTTTATTATTTACATTTGGTTTATTTTATTATTTTAGGTTTTTTTTTTTTTAGTTTAGGGTTTATTTATTTTTTTATTTTAGGTTTATTTTAGGATTTTATTTTATTTTATTTTATTTTATTACGTTAGTTTTAGGTTTTTTTATTCTTAGGTTTATTTTATTTTATTTACATTAGATTTTATTTATTTTATTTTAGTTTAGTTTTTTATTTTATTTTTAGTTTTAGGTTTAGGTTTAGGTTTTTTTAGGTTTCATTTTATTTTATTATTTTATTTTAATTAGGTTTAGGTTTTTTAATTTATTTTATTTTTAGGTTTTATTTAGTTTAGGTTTAGGTTTAGGTTTTTTAGGTTTTTATGGTTTAGGGTTCAAGGTTTAGTGTTTAGGGTGTATTTGGGGTTTAGGGTTTAGGGTTGGGTTTGATTTTATTATAGGGTTAAGTTAGGTTTAGGGTTTTAGGATTTAGGGTTTAGGGTTTAGGGCTTAGGGTTTTAAGGTTTAAGGTTATTTTCTAAAGGAAATTAGGAGATTTTATTATCATAAAGAAAAAGTACAAAGTCCTTAGACGGGGTAATCTCTAACCTAATGCTCAAAGAGTTACAATAAATCCTAAAGATATAAATCCCCTAACTATTTCAATAATGAAGGAAATAAAGCAAAAGAAAAACCAAAAAATCAACAGCAGAAAATCCATGTGAGCAGTAGCAAACTTCATTTGGTCCGTCTGATACCAACAAGATCCACCTACAAGACTCTCCCAACCTATAAAAGAAATCTGCAACATACTTTTGAAATGATGAGTGCAATTAAGCAAGCATAAAAAGTAAGAGCAAATAAAATGAGTAAAGTAAAAAAAGGCTCAGGCTAAGTTATAATCATCTCAAGGAGCAACACTATATGTAAGCATCCAAACTTCAGGAGAAGGGTTACAAGTACATATAGCACTACCAACAAAAAGAAGAGAGAGTGGGAAACATCAAGGCCATCATAGCCAGCATACCTCATGTAGCCCATCATCCAAAGTCCTCATCCAGAAGGCTACAAAATCCTCCAAATAGAAAACATAAACCAACCACCAAGACATCCAACAACCAAAGCCCAATAAAAAAGATAATCAACCAACCATCAGAGATAGCAACAGTATAGTAAGAGCACCACCAAAGCCACCACCAAAAAGGAATAACAAAATCAAAAAGAGCAAGCTTATGACAGAGGTAACAACACAAACCAGAGACCAATAAGAGCAAAAAAGAAAAACACAAGTGTTTATATCCTCCACCAACAAAGCAAAAAAAGAGTTAGTAAAAACACCGAGCCTAACTGCAAAAGGGATGGGTAACAAGGTTGTCACCCAAATAGGAAAAAGAGGGTTAGCTACAGCCAAAAGAGAAAAAAATAAAGCAGAAGGAAACTAGAAATATAGGTCATAGAAAGAACATTAGCAGGTTCCTAAAATTGTCACCAAAGGACCAGGAAAAAGCAGCCAAAATAGCCACCCCTCCAACCAACACAACCATCTAATACAACCAACCAAACCAGCCAGCCAACATATCCTCCTAGCCAACCACCATAATAGTAGAAGACCCAAGTAAGTGTAAAGACCAATAGCAGTCATCAAGCCAAAATCACCCAAGATAGCTAGGGAAAGGGTAGAAGCAGACAATAACCACCAAACCCAACCAACGCAAAATAAAATCTGATCCAAGTAAGTAGAACAACCAGCCAAAGGCAAAAAGTTACAAAGCCCAGTAAGATAGACTACAAGCCAACCAACAAGAACAACAACAATAATAAAAGCACCCAACCAAGCCACCAAAGACTGAGGCCAACTAAACATAAAATAGCCTTCAACCAAATAAACAATACCCAAATCCAAAGCTGCTGCAGCCAAGAGAAGAAGGCCAATATAGGAGGAGGTCAAAACCATAACCAAAAGAAATAAAACAAAATTTGCAAAACCAACCACCAAGCCCTAGTCAACAAAATAGATAAAATAACAGCCAACCAACAATGTCCACCATGCTAAAATAAAGCCAAATATAAACCACCAATAGCCCCCCAGATTAGTCACCAATAGAAAATAAAAATAGCCAAAATAATATCCAACCAACCTAACCCAAACCGCCAAAAATAATGCCACCATGTCAACCACCACAAAAGCAGATCCGACTTAGGTAAGTTAGCAAGCAGCCCAGAAAAGAGGCAAAACCCATACAAGAAAGAAAAACCTACATTAGTGATAGCCACAACCCAAAAGGAGGATATAAAAAGTAGCCAAGGGAAAATTCTGGTAAACACCTAGCCAGACAGACATAAACCACCAAGCTAAAAAAACCAAAAGAACCTAGTCGACTTATAATAACCATGTGTAGTAAAAATAAGGCCAATCCAAAAGTAATAGATTAAAAACATAACCAAGCTCATGCCAAAGAGAGAAAATAAATAGATAACCACAACCCAAAGAGGGTTTAACATGGGGCAACCAAAAGCAAAAGATCATCAAAAACCAACAACAAAAACTAAGCCAAGAATTTATAATCTGAGATAAGGCAATCCAGTATTATCTAATTAACTAAACCTATTAATATTTTAGGCAAAGTTTGGTTGCCAAATAAAGTGAACTTAGTTAAGTTGGCACCAAAGTTAGGCAAGTAATCAGCACAAGCATTACCTTCATGAAGGATTTGGGAAATTTTAAAACAAACTTGAGAAAGAAGATTTTTAGTATGGTTAAGAAGATAAAATATTGTAGCATTCCCATTTATATTATAATTAAGCATGTCAAGAAGCAAGAGAGCATCAACTACAATCGAGATGTTGAGGAAACCTTTATTTAAACAAATTTCAATAACTTTATTAATAGCCATAAGCTCAGCAATAACAGAACATGCTTTGAGAGGATAGGCAAAGCATAAATGATAGTACCTTTAGAATCCCTAAGGATACCACCACAACCATATTTATTGGAAGCAAAAAAACCATCACTATTCACTTTAATCAAATTGTCTTTAGGTTTGATCCAATGGATAATCCTAGCACTTTTATAAGAGTCAAACTCAGTGTAATTATACCCAATTTTTTAGCCACTAATTTATAACCTCTAAAATGAATATTACTAATAAGATTGGCAAAAAGAGCATGATTTTTTTTAGTTTTTTCCAGGATCCTTTTATGGTTCATAGGAATACCATAATATTTAGCATCATTTCTATCCATCTAGATGAACCGGATAAGGGTAATATCAATTAAAACTTTGATATGACATTTCATATTTTTTTGAAATAGACTTCAAGAAGTTGATATAAAGAAGGAGATCCCTAAAATTGTTGGTATTAAATAAATCATCATACCAAAACCATAATTTAGAAGCAATGGCACCATTGAAAAAAACATGATTTACATTTTCAATATGAAAGCAACAATAGCACTTTGAAGGTAAGTAAAACCCTTTAGTCCAGAGCAAAGAGTCCACAGGAATAAAGTTATTAAAACTCCTCCAATCTAAAATCAAAAAAGAAATGGGAGTGATATTGTTCCAAAGTTTAATAAAAACATTAGAGGGGTTCTATTTATCTCTAATAAAATTCCAAACCTCTTTAAGAACAAAGTCACCATTATAAGAAAGCTTAAAAAAAATTTGGTCAGGTTTGTTAGAAGAAATGCGGATATTTCTAAAGTTGTCAAAAAAGAGAAATAGGGATATAATTCCCAAGTTTGCTTTCATTCCAATTATTATTAAGCCAAAAAGAATTAACTTTGATAGTTGTGGCAGAGTGGGTAGATAAAAGGGTGTCAATACAGCCATTGCCAATCCAATTGTCTTGCCAAAAGAAGGAAGAACTTGACTGAATACCCCAAGATATTAATGATTTTGCGACCCATTTAATGAAGAAAAGCCTTTTTCCAAATTGGAGTGTGACCAACTTTATAAGCACAGTTAAGGGGGTGTTTACCTTGGCAATATTTTTTCATCATAAACATAGCCCAAAGGCTATCATTCTTTCTAAAATTCTAAGCTTATGAGAGAAGGCAAGATAGCTTAACAAATAGGTTTGCAACCAAGAGCACCTTCTCCCAAAGGACCACAACATTTATGCCATGATGTCTAATGCATTCTTTTTGGCACAAATATTGAGCCCCAAAAAAATTTGTTAAGCAAACGATCAATTCGATAAGTAGCATTAGTGGGGATAATAGTTTGAATAAAATAAAGAGGCATTGAGTTGAGAGTGCTTTTAAAGATAGTGAGCCTACCACCAAAGGAAAGTAAATGGAATTCCCAAACATGAATTTTATTTGAATTTTTTGAATTAACTCAAAGAGATGGGAATGTTTCCTTTCAAGAGAGAGCACCCAAATACTTAAGAGGTAAGTGTTGATGTTTAAAATTAGTGATATGCAAGATTTGATTAATTTTATTATTGGAGATACTAAGGAAGTGAAAAAATAACTTTTGTATCATTGATAGAGAAACCACTTTCTCTACTAAATTTATTTTAAAATCACTTGAGATGCTTGATGTGATGAATAGAAGCATTGCAAAAAATAATGAAATCATCAGCAAAACTTAAATTGGAAATAGGAAGACCACCAAGAGTTTTGTAGTACATACTAGGATTATTTAAGAATAAATCATTGATGCTCCTAGATAAGTACTTAACAACTATAATAAATAAAGTAGGAGATAAAGGATCCTCTTGTCATAAGCCATGGGAAGAGGGAAAGAAACCCAAGGCATCCCCATTATGCAAAATCAAAGACCAAGCATTATTAATACAATATTTAATAAGAAAAATAAATTTATCAAAAAACCCAAATAAATTTAGAATATGGAAAAGGAGATCCCAAGAGATGTTTTAAAGGCTTTGATAATATCTAACTTAAAGAATGTTGCCACCTCTAGTATTGGCATCAAGATCATGAATTAATTCTTGGGCAAGTAAAATCTTGTTAAAATGGATCTACCTCTAACAAAACCAGTTGAGAGAGATAATTCTATTGAGTAAAAGGACTAAATCTATTGGCAAGAATTTTGGAAATCAGCTTATTGAAGAATGTACAAAGACTAATAGGTCTAAAATCACTCTAATAGTCTATATTATCTTTCTTAGGTATGAGAAAAATAGAAGTACTAGAAAAATATTTAGAAAAAGGATTACCATTAAAAAATCAATGACAACATCAATGAAATCATTTTTAATGATAAACCAATATTTTTGAAAAAATTGAGAAGTGAAACCCTCCTGGCCTATAAGATAATCTATGCTCATGCTATTCAAAACTTTAAAAATTTCATCTTCATTAGGCACAATGGTAAGAAAATCATTAACATCATTAGTAATAATAGAAGGAATCAAGTCCGTTTATGAAATAGCTTCAAAGAAATTCTTATTAAGCATATTTATAAAGTAATTAATAACTGATTCCTTAATATCATTATTCTCCATAATCCAATCTCCATTGACATTTTTTATTTTTTGAATATTATTTAAAGCTCTCTTTTTATTAACCAAAGCATGGAAATACCTAGTATTCCTATCACCATCCATAGTACGTTTACTAGTACCTTTTTGGCATCAATAAGTCTCTTTCATATTTTGGAAGCTAACAAGTTTATCTTTCACCTCAGTCAAGTCTCAGTAATCTTAAAAGGATTAGTATAATAGGCTTCAAGATCATAAACCAATATTTCCATATCTATAATATTAGCAAAATTTATTTTATAAGAATGCTTATTTCACCAGCCCAAATTTTGTTTAAGTCTTTTAAGCTTAAACAAATGTCTATTCATCCACATAATCGAATTATCAGGATGTAAAGGTGCTTTCCAATTATTAGCCACAACATTTAAGAAATTAATATGCTAAATCCACATATTTTGAAATCTAAAAGGAGTGGGGTTTTTTAGTCTATTAGAATTATCTTTAATAGAAACCAGAAGAGGAGCATGATCTGACAAGGTTTTGGTTAAATGGTCAACATATGTAATTGTCCATTGAGTAATCCAATGAGTATTAAAAAAAATCTAGTCCAACCATTGCCAAAGTCTAGAGTTTTACCAAGTATAATTATAGCCCTTAAATTCAATATTAATCAAATTACAATCAAGAATCATATTGGAGAAATCTTCCATGGAATGAAAATTAGAGAGCAACCACCACTTCATTCATGAGAATAAAATGGTGTTGAAATCACCACCAAAAAAACAAAGATTTGTTGATAGAGGTAGAAAATCCTTTAAATTATCCCAAAGAAGATTCTACCATATCTATAACAAGATGCATAAAAAAGACCCCAAAACACAATAATCATAAGAGATGTGAGCATTGACAACTTGATTAAAGTCATCAAGAATAGAGACCTCAATGAAATTATTCTGAAAACACCAAATCTCATTACTAACATTAAAGAAAAAATTATTGAAACTGATCATTTTAGCAACATGGTTAATTTTATTAGCATGAATAAGAGGCTCTAGAATAATAAAAAGAGAAATATTATGAATGCAACAAAGATTTCTAATATGATTACAAATAGAGAGGGTATCGATCCCTCTAACATTCTAAACAAGATAATTAAACATAAGGAAGATAAAAAGGGGGGTTAAGCAAAGGTTAATTAAGATAGGAGTGAGAGGCTATAGCATATCTAGTGTTTTTGGACAATTCGAAAGGGAAATTTTTAACTTTTTTTTCTTTTTAGCATGATAAGTTTGAGGACATTTTCTTTTCCCCTAGAGTCATCATCTAAGTAAGATTTAGTAACGTTGGTCATATATTTAAAAGAAATCTCCAAGTGTTAGAGGGGAGTTCACCTTCTTCCAAATCCATATTTAGTTGAAAAGTATGATTAACATGAATATCAAGATTAGAAATGAGAGATGGTGATGATTTAGAACCAATTAAAGCACAAGTAGTAAAATGGATCAAATGTTTTCCATAAACATCATTTAAATCCTCATTAAAAGCTTTATTTTCATCGATCAAAGTTGGGATAGATGTAGAAATATAATTAGAGGAAATAGAATCATCTTCTAATAACATAGAAGATTTATTATTCTCTACATTAGAATTATTCAAATTTAAAGAAGGAATAAGAGGTAAATCATCCTTCCCATTTTGAATATCGGTTGAATCCCTACCAACAATAGAAACTAAAACATGTTCAACAATATTAACCTAGATATCCAAGGAATGAACATCAATAATAGCTTTCATACCATCCTTAGAATCTGAGGTCGATTTCTGAACATAAGTTGGAATCGACTTATGGGTAGAGACAACATTTTCCTTAGGAGGAATTCATTTTTTTTAAGTGGGGATGGAGAATAAAACATTTCAAATTGTCATGACCATGTATTTTACAGTGGAACAAAAAATCGGGTTCTCCTTTAACCTTTGCAAATACCCATATTTTTCAGAGCCAATCCAAACTTCTTAGGTATTTTTCAGTTATGTTTAATTCAATGAGGATCCCATAGGGCAAGATCACTCATCACTTGGTTGAGTTGAAAACGCCACCAAATAAAACCCATAGCAAAAAAGCACATGATGGGTAACAAAATGAATGTGCATAATAGGAAGAAATAACCACACAAGAGTAATAAAAGATTCCTCCTTAATGTCAAAAAGAGGTGACTACTTCACCAAACACATTTGGCAATTAAGGATGAAATAAGAACGATGTAAAAAAACACATGGATAATCTAGATCATTAGTTAAATCGATAACATGGTCAATAAGACTAATCGAGAAGGCACCCATAAGCTTGAGATTATGGAAAAAGAGTGGATCTTATCCAAATTCAGATGATGCAAAGCAAAATATAAGAGAAAATTCAAAGGGTTTCAACTTTTCAACATCCACATCAGAGCACATTATGGTCAGAAAACCTCAAAAAGATGTTGAAATGAGAATAATCGACTCAATAGTGGGAGAAATCTTACTAGGGAGTGCTTCCTTAAAAGATTTAATAGAAGATGTAGCATTAGGGCTACCAATCCCAAAATGTATGCCTAGCAAAGCATCCATATTTTAGGTGGAACCCAAGGACTAGAACTCTGCCGAGCAAAAACATCATGTAAACATTATTCAAGCCTTTGAAATCGGTCAAAATTGAAGCCAAAGGCACATAAATCCAAGTCAAGCGCACCAAGGGATTCAAAATCACCAGAACGAGAGAGAGCTGGGGAGGAGGGTTTTGGGTTTAGGTAGGGTTGTAGGTTTAGGTTTTAGTTTTTTTATTTGTCTTTATTTTATTTTATTTTTTTTTCATTTTTTTAAAATTAACAAACTAGTAAGTTTAGGTTTATTTAGTTTATTTTATTTATTTTATTTATTTTAATTTATTTTATTTTATTTATTTTATTTAAAATTATTTTATATTTTATTTTATTTATTTATTTATTTTAGTTTTTAAGTTTATATTTTTTTAGTTTAGTTTAATTTTTTTATTTAATCTAGGTTTGGGTTTTATTTTTTTTATTTTAGTTTATGTTTAGATTTTATTTTTATTTTAGGTTTAGGTTTTAAGTTTTTTTTAGGTTTATTTTTTTTATGTATTATTTTAGTTTTAAGTTTTATTTTTATTTATTATTTTTTTGGTTTTATTTATTTAGTTTTAGTTTATTATATTATTTTATTTAGGTTTATTTTATATTTTATTTTATTTTATTTATTTAGGTTTATTTATAAGTTCAATAGTTATTATTTTATTTATTTATTTATTTAGGTTTAGGTATTTTATTTATATTTAGGTATTTTATTAAGTAGTAGTTTAGTAGGAGGTGTAGGTTATTTTTTTATTTATTATCTGATTTAGGTAGGTAGGTATATTTTAGGTTTATTTATTATTTTAGTATTTTATTTTATGGTTATTTTAGATTTATTTTAGGTTTAGTTTATTTAGTTTATTTATTTTATTTTATTTTATATTTTATATTTAGGTTTTATCTCATGTTTATCTTTATTTTTAGCCTATATTATTTATTTATTTATTTTATCTTGTTTATAGGCCCAGCCCAGTTTAGCCTTAGTCTTATCTATTTAGTCAGGTCATTCCACTAGGCCCAGCCTAAGAGGCCTAGGGTCTACTCAGATCAGTGGCCCAGTCAGTCAGGGTTGGGTTTAGGGCCCAGGGGCCCAGGCCCAGGCCCAGGGTCAGGGCCCAGTGGGCCTGGGCCCAGGCCCAGGTTTCAGTTTCAGGGCCTGGGTAGGTCATAGTTTAGTGGTTGGGGTTTTTATTTAGCCTTGTGGTGGTTTACCTAGGGCTTTAGTTTGGTCCAGGGAGTTAGTCAGATCTTAATAAGTAGGGTTTTAGTTTATCTTTTAGTTTTATTTAGGTTTATATTTTTAGGTTTTATTTTTAGTTTTATTTTATTTATCTTAGTTTTATTTTATTTTTATTTTCTGTAGTTTCATTTCATTTTTATTTAGTAGTTTTTTTATTTTAGTTTAATTTAGTTAGTTTCTTTTGCTTTTTAGAGTTTAGGGTAGAGTTTAGATTTGAATTTTTTTTTTATTTTATTTTAGTTTAGATTTTATTTTAGTTTATTTTATTTTATTTAGTCTATTTAGGTTTTAGTTTATTTTAGTTTAGGTTTAAGTTTATTTTATTTTGTCATTTTATTTTAATTTTAGGTTTACTTTATTCTTTAGTTTAGTTTAAGTTTATTTTATTTATTTTAGGTTTATTTTGTGGAGGTTTTTATTTAGTTTTATTTTTATTTTAGGTTAATTTATTTTATTTTTGTATTATTTATTTTTTATTCATCATTTTAATTTAGCAGGGTCATTTTATTTTAGTTTATTATAATAATTTATCTAGGTTTGGCTCAGCTTTAGTTTTTTATTTTAATTTATTTTATTTATTTAGTCAAGTTTTATTTATTTATAGTTTATCATAAGCAGATTTTAGTTTAGTTTCATTTTGTTGGGTTAGGTCAGGCCTGTGGGTCAGGTTTAGGCCTCAGCTAAGCCCAGGGCTTGTGGGCCCAGGGCCTGGCTGGGCCAGGGCTCAGGGTTATGTTTATTTCAGTGGTCAGTGGTAGTTTTAGGCCTGTGGTTTTAGCTCAGTTTAGGTTTGGTAGGTCCTCAGGGTAAGTTTAGGTTTAGGGCTTAGGCTCAGGATTTCTGGTTTAGGTTTTTTGGGTCATGGTGGGTCAGGCCTAGCATAGTTTAATCGGTAGCTTAGTTAGCTTTATGGTTTAAGATCCGGTCCGTGATTTAGTAGGGTATGGTTTTTTAGGTTTTAAAAAAATTAGTAAACCATTTATTTTTTATTTTAATTTTATTTATTTAGTATTATTTTTTAATTTTATTTTTAGTTTATTTTAAGTTTATTTTATTTTTATTTTATTTTATTTATTTTAAGATTATTTATTTTAGTTTAGGTTTTATTTTAGTTTATTTTATGTAGTTTATGTTAATTTTAGTTTAATTATTTTATTTTATTTGGGGTTTAGGTTTTATTTTTATTTTAGGTTTAGTTTAGGTTTTATTTTATTTTAAGTTTAGGTTTAAGGTTTTATTTTATGTTTATTTTAGGTTATTTTTTTAGGTTGGGTTTATTTTATTTTAGTTTTATTATTTATTATTTTGGCCTAGTTTAGTTTATTTTTAGGTTTAGATTTTATTTTAGTTTTAGGTTTAGTTTATTTTATTTATTTAGTTTAGGTTTTATTTTAGTTTAGGTTTTATTTTTTATTTATTTTTTATGTTATATTTTAAGTATATATTTATTTTTTATTTTTTTATTTTATTTTATTTATTTTATTTCTTTTGTTTTTTTATTTTATTTTATTTTATATTTTAGTTTAGGTATTTATTTATTTATTTTAGTTTAGTTTTATTTATTTTATTTTATTTTATTTTAGGTTTAAGCTTAGGTTTTTTAGGTTTTGTTTTAGGTTTTATTATATTTTAATTTTTTTATTATTTAGTTTTAGGTTTTAATTTATTTTAGATTTAGTTTATTTTAGTTTTGGTTTATTTTAGTTTAGGTTCTTTTTAGGGTTTTGAATCAATTTGGTTTAGGTTGGGGTTTTAGGTTTTGGCTCATTGTAGGTTTAGGATTTTGATTTAGGATTTAGGATTTGTGGATTAGTGTCAGTTTAAGCTGGATTTTAAAATTGTAAACCGAGTTTAGTTTTTGTTTATTTTAGTTTATTTTATTTATTTTGGTATATTTTATTTTTACTTTATTTGTTTATTTATCTTTTATAGTTC
This sequence comes from Cymbidium sinense, assembly GCA_021442155.1. NCBI lineage: Eukaryota > Viridiplantae > Streptophyta > Magnoliopsida > Asparagales > Orchidaceae > Cymbidium > Cymbidium sinense. Next base: position 155,819,945 of record CM038214.1, read on the forward strand.
ATTTTAGGTTTATTATAGTTTAGGTTTTATTTTACTTTATTTTCAAGTAGATTATGTTTATTTTTAGTTTAGTTTTCTTTTTTATTTTATTTTTAAGTTTAGGTTTTTTTTATTTTAATTTAGGTTTAGGTTTTATTTTATTTTAGGTTTAGTTTTTATTTTAGGTTTCTTTAGATTTTATTTTTTTCATTTAGGTTTAGGGTTTTTTTTAGTTTATTTTATTTTATTTAGAATAGGGTTTAGGTTTAATTTATTTTAGGTTTAGGTTTAGGTTTATTTTATTTATTTTAGTTTTAGTTTTTTTTTTTTAAGTTTCAAGTTTAGATTTTTTTTTATTTTTTTAGGTTTATTTTAGGTTTATATTTTATGTTTATGTTGATTTAGTTTTTTATATTGTATTTTGGGTTATTTTATTTTATTTTGTTTAGTTTTTATTTTAAGTTCTTTATTTTAGGTTTGTTTTATTTTTTTTAGTTTATTTTAGTTTTTTTTATTTATTTTAGTTTAGTTTTATTTTATTTATTTTATTTTATTTTAGGTTTAGGTTTTAGTTTTATTTTTTATTTTATTTTATTTTTTAATTTTATTTAGTTTTAGGTTTTTTTTATTTATTTATTTTTTAGGTTTTATTTAGTTTTGTTAAAGAAACTAAATGGGTTGGTGAGAAGGCCAAGGAGATTGATAGTTTAGGTTTTAAACTTTGGTATTCGTAAAGTCTAACCAGAAATGGGATTATAGATAAAAGTTTGAAGGATAATGTTATAAGTATTAATAGATGGAGATAGAATTATAGAAAGATTATTATTTGATACTAAGATTATCAATGTTATAAGTGTCTGCTCCTCAAGTAGGTTTGGAGGTAAGCTTAAGAAAAATTTTGGAATGAATTAGAGGGATTATACAAAAAGATACCCTTGAAGAAAGTATTTATGGGGAGATTTAAATGGACATGTTAGAGTGGTAGAAGATTTTAAAAGTATTCATGGTGGTTATGGATTTGGAGTGACTAATGAAGAAGGTAGGACTATATTAGATTTTGTTTTAGCTTATGATTAGTTTAATACTTTATTTAAGAAAAGAGATGAACATATTATTACTTATAAAAATGGATCTAGAAAACATGATTGATTATTTTTTGATAAGAAAAATAGATCGTCAGATTGTAAAGATTGTAAGGTCATTCCAAGTGAAATTTTAAGCAAACATCACTATTAGTTTTAGATTTTAAGATGAAAGGTTGTAAGAGAAAAATCAACTTAATTATTGTCCTAAGATTAGATGGGGACACTTAAAGAACACAATAAAAAATATTTTAAGAGCAAGCTGAAATTAAAGTTTGGGATGTTCATAGGGCTAACTATGTGGGAAAAATATCAAGTGCTATTAAACAAGTTGCTAAAGATGTGCTATGAATCAAAAGGAAAAGCTTTTAATAAGAATAGTTGGTGGTGGAGTGTGCAAGAAAAGATAAGAAATAAGAAGCATTGTTATAAACTTGGTTTAGATGTAAAACCTAGAATTGGGAAAGATATAAAATGCCCAGAGATTCTAAGAAAGCAATATATGATGCAAAAAAATTTAGCTTTTAGTGATTTACAATAGATTAGATACCAAAGAAGGTGAAAGATGTATGTATAAGTTAGCCAACCAAAGAGATAGGAGAAGCAAAGACATAGTTCAAGTGAGAGTATGAAAATAATAAAGTGCTTTTAGAAAAGATATTGAAAATAGGTGGATGAGGTATTTTAATAAACATTTCAATGAAGGATCTCAGTAATTGATTTTAGCAACCTTAATACTAAAAAAAATAGAGAATTTTTTCATTTATTAGTAGCCAAGTTAGTGAATTTTAAAGAAAATGAAATGTGGAAAAGGAGACCGATAATATTCCAATAGAAGTGTGGAAATGTTTAGGAGATCAAGGAATTTCTTACAAATCTTTTAATGTTATTTTAAAGACTAGATGCTTATGAGTGGAGAAAGAGTTTGTTGGTTATATTTAAGAATAAAGGTGATGCACAAGAGTGTGCAAATTAGAGGAATTTTAATGTGCCATACATTATTAGGGAGAGAGGGGTTATTATGTTTCTCACAATCATTTTCATGCAGGATCTACTGGATGCTATACATTTGTTAAGAGGTTTGATGGAGAAGCAGAGAAAATAAGAAGGATCTACATATACGATTTAGAGAAAGCTTATGATAAAGTCTCAAGAGATGTTCTTTGAGAGTTCTAGAACAAAAGAAGTTAATATTGGTTATATTCAAGTCATTAAGGATATGTATACTGAGTCTACTTGTGTCCAAACACAAGGAGGATTGACAAAATATTTTCCTATTTTTGGATTACATCAAGGATCAACATTAAGCTGATCTTTTACTTTAGTTATGGATTCTTACTTCATTTACAAGAAGATGTACTATGCTTTCATGACATTCTTCTTGTTGATAAACTAGAGAGGGAGTCCATTAAACTTGAATTATGGAGGTCAACTTATTCTAAAGGTTTTATAAGCGATCTATATGGAGTGTAATTTTAGTTGTAGAAGTTTTAGTGGTAGGTGACTTTAGTGATCAAGTCATTAATAAGAGGAGATATTTTAGGCTCATTGTTCAAAATGATGGTGAAATAGATGGAGATATTATTAGTAGAATTCAAGTTGGATGGTTGAAGTGAGGAATCCGCCTTATGTGATAGAAAAGTTCCATTAAACTTAAGTGGAAAATTTTATAAGATGGTGGTAAGACCAGAATGACTTATCAATAAAAGAGAAACATGACTAAGTTTTACGAGATGAGGATGTGGATGAGTAGCTTTACTTTTAGATAGAATGCAAAATGAGTATGGGAAGTAGTATCTAATGGTAGATAAGATTAGAATGCCTTATGGTTTCCACATCGTCACCGTCATGATTACAGAGTATGCATTAGATTTGCCTTATGTTAAGCAGAGGACCTAAAAGACTTGGTTAAGATGTAAAAAAAATGATCTTAGTATACTTGAGATTCATCAATGGAGACCTAATGATTCAAAAATCCACCCATGGGATTAAGGCTTGTTGTGTTGTTGTTGTTGTTTTATTTAGTTTAGGTTAGTTTTTTTTTTAGAGTAGCATGGTTTAGTTTAGGGTTTAGGCTATTTAAGTCGGAGTTAGATTTTTTAGGTAGGCCTAGGATTTAGATGGTTTTTAGGGTTTTTTATTTTGTATTTTTAAAGTTTAGTCATGGTAGTTTTTTTTTTTAATATTAATTTTAGTTTATTTTATCTTTAATTTTAGTTTAGTTTTTAGTTTTTATTTTACCTATCAGTTTTTATTTTTGGGTTTTATGGTTAGGGTTAGGATCTTTGGATTATATCTTTAATTTATATTAAAAGCTCTTTTAATATTTAGGCTCATTTTGTTTTAATTCCATTTTATTAGTTTATTACTTTTATCTTCATTTAGGTCATTTTAATCATATTTTAGTTTATTAACATTTTTATTCTTTAGCTCTTTAGCCTTTTAGGTCATCAGCTATTTTATCTAGTCTGAGTCTTCTTGAACTTTTAGGCTCAGTGGCCCAGTTTTAGGGCTCATGCCTAGGGTCTGGGCTCTTATCAGGCCCAGGGTCTGGGCTCAGCTCAGGGCCTTGTCAGCTCAGGGTCTGGCTCCAGTGGCCTTGTGGCTTTTTCTAGCTCTGATGGGGCCTGGGCCTGTGGCCTTGGCTCAGGCCTGGCTCAGGGTTTAGGGCTCATGGCCTAGGGTCAGGCCCAGGGCCTGTGCTCACCCATCTGGCCTAGGGCCTAGTTTTGGTCAGCCTAGGGCCTTCTTGGATTTAGGCTCAGTGTGCTTCATGGCTCATTTTCTCAAATTAGGAAAACTAGCAAGTAGGTTTTAATCCATTATTTATCATCTATCTTAGTATTATTATTTATTAGGTTTATTTTATTTATCTTATTTTATCTTATTTATTTGGTTAGGTTTTAATTTATATTTAGGTAGCCTAGTTTATGTATTTAGTTTAATTATTTTATTTTATTTTTAGGATTTAGGTTTTATTTTATTTTTTAGGTTTAATTTTTTTTTATTAATTTTTAATTTTAGGTTTAGGTCTTATTACATTTATTTTAGGTTTTATTTTAATCTAAGTTTAGGATTTTTTTAGTTTATTATAGTTTAGTTTAGGTTTAGTTTATCTTTAGGTTTAGGTGGTTTATATTTAGCAGTTTATTTTAGGAAGGTTTAGGTTTATTTTATATTATTTATAGTAAGTTCATTAGTTTAGGTTTTTTAATATTTTTACGCTTTATTGTGTTTATATTTTAGGTTTAGGTTTTATATAGTTTTATTTTATTCATTTAGGCTCATTATTTTATTTTTTCTTTAGTCTTTATTTAGGTTTTATTTTAAGTTTATTTATTTATTTTAGTTTGTTTTAGGCATTTATTTATTTTATTTTAGCTAGATTTTATTTTATTTAACTTATTAGGTTCTTTTAGTTTCAGGTTTATCTTATTTTAATCTTTATTTGTGGCTTTAAATCCATTTTCTTTTGTTTATTTAGCTCAGGCCTCAGGGCTCAGGGATCAAGTTAGGGCCTAGGCCCAGTGGCTGGGGTCCGTGGCCCAGGGCCTTCACAGGTTTAGGGTTGGTCATTGGTTGGGCCTAGGGTTGAGTTTTTTTAAAAGCCCATGGGTGGTCTTGGGTTAATCTTATTATCTTATTTTAGTTTAGGATTTTATTTTATTTAGTTAGTATATTATATATTTATTTAGTCAGGTCAGCCTTTAGGGCTAGGGTTTAGGGTATATTATCAGTAGGGTGGGGTCAGTGGTTGGGTAGGTTTTAGGTTTATGGCCTAGTTTAGGTTTTTTAGGTGAAGGTTTTAGGTTTTAAAGGTTTAGGGTTTAGGGGTTTTATGTTTTTAGGGTTTAGGTTTTAGTTTAGGTTTAGAGGTTTTGGTTTTTTTAAAAAAAAGATTTCAAATTCAACATTTCTCTTTCAATTTTAAACAAGTAACACAAATTTTCTAAGACATAACGAGATAAAACTGAGCATGCATAGAGCAAATAAAAAACCTTAGATAACTAGAATCATTTCTATGAAAGACATTTCCACAAGTAGATCGACGGCATTCTTTTTAATTTCTCCAGCTCCCATCGAACCACCTCTCTTGAGTATCAAGATCTATCATCATATCCCCAATCACTCACTCCACCACCAAGCTATAACCTCTCACTCTTCACCGCCATAGCTCCACTACTATCCCTCCATATCCACCAAGATCTCTGATCCCTCCACCATCTATAACCTTTTCCCTCCACCATAGATCTAGCTTGATTAACGGATGTTCCTACCATTTTTGCCCATTTTATGGTTTAGGTTTAGTTTAGATTAGGTTTTAGGGTTTAGTTTATTTTTAATTTATTTAGTTACTTTTGTTTAGGTTTAGTAGTGTTTTAGGGTTTAAAAGTCAGGGTTTAGGGTTTAGGATTTAAGGTTTAAGCCCAGGGTTCAGGGCCTAAAGTAGGGTTTATGCTTTTTAGGGTCAGGCTCATGGTAGGGCTATGTCAGGGTTTGTGGTGTGGCTCAGGGTTTTTTAGGGCCTGTGTCAGGTCATGGTTTAGGGCCTAGGATTCTGGTTCATGGTTTTTTTTTAATTAAATAAACCCATTTTCTTTATTTTATTTTTATTATTTTAGTTTATTTTATTTATTTTAATTAGGTTTATTTTTATTTTATTTAGTTTTAGTTTTATCTATCTTAAGTTTATTTATTTTCTTGGTTTCTTTTATCTAGTTTATATTTTTATTGAGTTATTTTTTTTTAATTTTTTTGTTTAGTTTATTTTTTATTTTTAGTTTATTTAGTTTCTTTATTTGTTTAGGCTTTAGGTTTTAGGTTTTATTTAAGCTTTATTTTAGGTTTTTTTTTTCATTTAGGTTTATATTTTTATTTTATTTTATTTATTAGGTTTTAGGTCCTGGTTTAGTTTTAGATTTAGTTTTAGGTTTTATTTATTTTAGTTTAGTTTATTTTATTTTAGTTTAGTTTGGTTTATTTTATATTGTTTATTTTATTTTTATTTTAGGTTTGGTTTTTTTTTAAATTTAGGATTTAGTTTTATTTTTTTATTTATTTTTAGGTTTATATAGCTTTATTTTTAGGCATTTTTTTATTCATTTTATTTTATTTTATTTTCTCTATTTTATTTTATTTTATGTTTAGTTTTATTTTATTTAGGTTTTAATCCACAAGTTTCTTTAATTTTTTAGTTTAGGCTAAATTTTATCTTCATTTATTTTTTTTATTTTATTTAATTTTTAGGTTTAGGTTTAGATTTTAGCTCACTTATTTTATCTTTTAATTTTATCTTTATTTAGGCATTTTATCTTTTATTTAGGTCTTTGGTTTAGTTTAGCCTAGGTCAGGTTTTATGGCTCAGAGCTAGGATTTAGGGCTCAGGGTTTAGCCTTGTGCTCAGGGTTTTAGCTCAGGGCCTTAGGGCCTAGATCCTGTGCCTGGCTGGCCAGTGGTCAACTTAGGGCTAGGGATCCAGGATCAAGGCTCAGAGCCAGTTTTAGGCCTTGTGGCCTAAGCTCCTGCAGATCCAGAGCCTCAGGGCCTAGCATTTTTAGGATCATGACTAGGTCATGGGCCTAGTGGCTCACCACTGGCTGCCAGGTTGGCCTTACTTGCTCAGTGTAGGCCTAGTGGCCTTAGGGCTTAGTATTTCAGCTTTAAAAAAAAAACATATACAAGTAAACCCAAGTGTATATTTAATCTTATTTTAGTTTTTATTCTTTAGATTTATTCTTTTATTTTATTCTTTAGTTTTATTTATCTTTAGTTAGGTTTTTAGTTTATTTTTTTAGGTTATGTTTATTCTTTAGTTTAGTTTTATTTATTTTATGTTTAGTTTAGATTTTATTTTATTTTTTATTTTTTAAATTTTTATTTATTTTTTTTAGGTTTAGGTTTTAGGTTTTTATATTAGGTTAATTTTTAGTATTTTTAGTTTAGGTTTAGTTTTTTTAGTTTTCTTATTTTATTTTGTTTAGGGTTTAAGTTTAGGTTTAGGTTTTATTTATTTTATTTTAGTTTAGGTTTATGTTTATTTTATTTTGTTTATTTTAGGTTTAGGTTTTTTTTAATTTTATGTTTTATTTTTATTTATTTTAGGTTTTAATTTTAGGTTTATTTTTAGGTTTAAGTTTTATTTAGTTTTATTTTATTTAGGTTTTGTGGCACCATACTTAAAGATCTTTGATGGCAATGATAACCCATACATTGCACACTTTAGAGCCAACCGCTGCAACATCTCAGTCGCAATGCACTCTTTTCGCTAGCTTGCTAGGTGTTACTTTGATTGGCCGAACCTAACCATTCAATGAAGACTTTTGGTATGGGAGCACCTCTTCATCAAGAGGTTTGCTGGAGCTTACCGCATAGGGTGATTGTACGCGACCTTATTGTAGAGAAATAGAAATTCAATGAGTCCCTTATTGATTACATTCTCAGGTGGCACAACCTGAGCATGAAAAGTGAACCACAACTATCCGAACAATATGCCATTGAGATTTTTCTCAAGAATATCCATGGCCCGATCACCTTCAAGCTTAAGGGCTTCACCATCAAAATATTTGAGAAATTAATCAACAAGGCAACTAGCCTACAATAGGATGCCAAACAGTTGCTCTTTCTCGGCCAATCATCTAGGCCTAAGCCACAAAAGGTGTTTGAGAAGAAGTCAGGGATAATTGTGTCAGTGGATAGAGTGAAGTAGCCAGCTAGAGCTCACAATCAGAGACTATGAGCTTAGCAGCCTCCTTTGCCACCTCCTCTTCCACCACATCGGCCATCATACTGGCCACCACAGCCGACACAACAATCATTTCCACCACCTAAGCAGCCACCCAACAACGGTATTCATATCCATCCCTAGGTAGCTACTTTCCACCTACTCTTGCTGATATATTGAATAAGCCTTATTCATTCAAGAGGGAGGTAGTTAGAAAACTCTTTAAGAATC
>CM038214.1:155828057-155965462 GCA_021442155.1 Cymbidium sinense
ATAAATAAATAAATGTAAAACCTAAACTAAATAAAATAAAAATAAACCTAAAACCTAAAACCCTAAACCTAAACTAAAAATTAAACCTAAAAACCTAAACCTAAACTAAACTAAATAAACCTAAATAAATAAAACCTAAATAAAAAAATCTAAACTAAATAATCCTAAACCTAAAATGAAACTTAAACTTAAAACCTAAACCTAAAAATAAACTAAACAAATAAAAATAAACCTAAACATAAAAATAAAACCTAAACATAAAATAAAAAATAAACTAAAACCTAAACCTAAACTTAAATAAACCTAAACTAAAATAAACTATACTAAAAATAAACCTAAATTAAAAACCTAAACTTAAACCTAAATAAATAAAACCTAAACTTAAACTAAATAAACAAAATAAAATAAACATAAACCTAAAATAAAAAACCTAAAATCTTAACCTAAACCTAAATAAAAATAAAACTAAATAAACTAACAGATAAAACCTAAACCTAAACCTAAACCTAAAATAAAAATAAACCTAAACTAAACTAAAATAAATAAATAAACCTAAACCTAATAAACTAAACTTAATAAACCTAAACCTAACCTAAAAAATAAAACCTAAACTTAAACCTAAACTAAAAAATAAATCCTAGACCTAAATAAACTAAAAATGAAATAAACTAAATAAATAAACTAAAGAAAACATTTTTCCTTATTGGTGATTGGTGGTAGCTTGGTTTTGTTGATTTTCTATTTTCTCTTCGGTGATTGCTTGATCTATGGGTGTTGAGGGGACTTTGCTTGCCTTTGGCCTATTTTTCTCCTTCCTTCACTGGTTGGGTGGCCCTCCTTGGTTTTCTCCCTTGGTTGTTTGTCTAATGAAAGTGACTAAAATTTTATTTTTTGGTTTTTTGATGATCTCTAGGAGGGTTGTGGCTATGCTTACAATTTATTTTACCACCTATTTTGCCTTTTTGTTTTACGCCTCGATATTGATCTTGCTGCTTGGTTTGTTGAGTGGCAGCTATTGGTCTCTTCAAGAATTGATTAGCTTTCATCTTTTCAATACTTTTTGGTTATTTCTCATGGTTTGTGTTGGGATTCCTATTGGCTATTTTCTTTTGATTGGCATGAGGACTTTTTGTGGTTTTTCTTTCCCCCTTATGGCCAATTTTATTGGTATTAATACTTGGTGGCTTTTTTGTCACCGTTGGATTGATGGCATCCTTTTCTCTTGATTGGTCCGTGTCTATTGATGATTGGTTGTGGCTCTCCTTGCTTGGAGCTTTGATGTCAATTTGAATGATTGTTGTTATTTTTAATTTTATTTTAGTCTCTTTCGCAATTATTAGTTGCTAAGCTTTTGAATTCTTGTCCCTTTGAATTCTTCCTGTCGTGGCTCTATAAACTTAACTAAATCTTCCCTTTGTGCCTAGTCTATTATAGTTTTGTTGGTTGTTTGTCAGCTATATTTCTGTATGGTAATGCGTTCGGAATCCTTTGGGCTACTTTTTTTGATGTTGTTTCAGTATCGTATGCTAAGATGGCCTTGATGTTACCCATATCTTCTCTTTTGGTTGGTAGCATTGCATATGAATGTAACCCTTCTTAGGATGTTTGGATGCTCAAATATATTGTTGCCTCTTGAGATGATCTTAACTGAGCCCGAGCCTTTTCTTTCTCAGCACTCTCTAATTGATTTCTTTATCCTTATTCTTATTAGCTATGGCCATTACCTTTGTAGGGTTTTGCATATTTTTGGTTGGAACTTTTCCGATTGAATGATCGTTACTCACCAACTCAAGAGATGTTGATGTGGATCTTGCTATCTTGCCTCCCAAAAGAGATCATGAGTCATTTGACTAGTCTTTGACTATTTTTTACTTATATTGTATTAGTCTTAGTCTATCTTTTACTCTTTTGCTTTTTTAGTTGTTGCTTTTTCTTTATTTTTCCATTATACTTAGATGAGGGTTTAGCTCTTTAGGTTCCTTATAGCTCGAGAGCAATAGATCTTTGAGTATACCCCTATTTAGACACTATCCTTTTCTTTTATTATAATAAAATTCAAACCTTTCCTTAAAAGAAACCCTAAACCCTAAATCCTAAACCCTAATCCAAACCCTAAACTTGAAACCCTAAACTATAAACTCTAAAACTACCTTTAAACCCTAAACAAACCCTAAACCCTAGATAACTTAAACCCTAAAGCCTAAACCTAAACCCTAAACCACAAAAACCCAAACCCTAAAGGCTAAACACTAAACCCTAAACCCTTAACACTAGACCTACAACCCTAAAAAACTATAAACCCTAAACCCTAAACCCCAAACCATAAATCCTAAACCCTAAATCCAAAACCCAAAACCCAAAACCCTATAAATTGAAAAACCTAAACCTAAACTAAATAAAACATAAAAATAAAATAAATAAAAAAACCTAAACCTAAATAAAAAAATAAAAATAAAATAAAAACCTAAACCTAAACCTAAACCATAAAATAAAATTAAATCAAAAATAAAAACTAAACTAAAATAAAATAAATAAAAACCTAAACTAAATAAAAAAATAAAATAAACCTAAAAAATAAATCCTAAACATAAGATCAAATAAAATTAACCTAAAACAAAATAAAATAAAAACTAAAAAGAACCTAAACCTAAATAATAAACCTAAAAAAAAATAATAAATAAAACCTAAACCCTAAACTAAATAAAAAATAAACCTTAAATATAAAATAATAAAAAAACCTAAACCTAAACTAAAATAAACTAAACTAAAATAAATAAAACCTAAACCTAAACTTAGAATAAACTAAACTTAAACCCAAACCTAAACTAAATAAAATAAAATAAACTAAAAATAAACCTAAACCTAAACTAAAAAATAAGACCTAAAATAAAAACCTAAAACCTAAACCTAAAAAAAGTAAAATAAAAACCTAATCCTAAACCAAAAAATAAAAAATAAACCTAAACCTAAAAAAAAAATAAAATAAAATAAACTAAACTACAAAAATAAACATAAACCTAAACTTAAACCTAAAATATAAACTAAAATAAAAAAACCTAAACTAAATAAACCTAAACCTATCGCCTTCTTAAATTAAAAAAAAAACCCTAAAACCTAAACCCTAAACAACAAATCCTAAGCCTAAAACCTAAACCCTAAACCCTTAAACTAACCATAAACCATAAACCCTAAACATAAAACCATAAATTCTAAACTATATACCCTAAAAAATTTTAACCTTAAACCTTAAACCCTAAACCCTAAACCCTAAACCATAAATCCTAATCCTTAAACCCTAAACCCTAAAACCTTAAACCCTAAACTAACCTTAAACCTAAACTTAAACTAAAACCTAAACCTAAACTATAAACTATAAACCCTAAACCTAAACCTAAACCTTAAACCCTAAAAACTATAAACCCTAAAGCCTAAATGCTAAACCTAAAATCCTAAAACCTAAACCCTAAACTTAAAACCTAAACATAAACCTTAAACCCTAAAGCTTAAACACTAAACCTAAACCACTAAAACCTAAACCCTAAATATAAACCATAAACCTTAAAACCCTAAATAATAAACTAAAACCTAACCCTAAACCCTAAACCATAAAACTTGAACCTAACTCGAAACCCTAAACCTATAACCCTAAACCCTAAACCCAAAAACATAAAACCCTAAACCCTAAACCCTAAACCCAAAATCATAAACCCTAAATACCTAAATCCTAAGCCTTAAACCCTAAACCCTAAACCAAAAAATGGACCTTCCTCTCAGTTGCGCTCCCTCTCTGGCAATTTCATGTTCCCATGCAATTCTCTGCGGTTTTGGCCGCATTTCGGGCATCCCCGATCATGATCACTTTTTTATTGCTTGTTTGCGCTTCCTCTGGTTACTTATGTGATTTCTTTTTGGGCCACCCCGATCGTGATCGCTGTTTTATCACTTGTTTGCGCTTCCTCTGGTCTCTTATGTGATTCTCACTGGATTGTTCAATGGTGGAGCCATCGCTCTCCGCGCAACTGAACTCATCGCTCCTGGATGCGTTGGCTTTAACCTCCAATCCTCAAGGTACTTTGGATCCGATTACATCCGTTAATGCGCCTGCTGTCAAGTCCTTTAAGGACACTATTTTTGGCAAAACCCCTTGCTCTAATGCTTAACTTAATTTCAACCTCTTCGTGGATTGTCGTCCATGTGTCACCAGGATGTGGAGAAATTAGCTAAGCCTTTTGAGTTATCTTTGGTTGGTAAATTCTCTACCTACTCTAGATAATATTCGATCTTTCTTCCATAGCTTAAAGCTTTCGGGAGTCTTCACTATTGGGCTAATTGATCCTCGACATATCCTCATTCAATTATCAAATGATTTAGACTATTCTTGAGTCTTTGCTCGTCACTCCTATTTTGTGTATAATTGTCAAATGCGACTCTTGAAATGGTCACCCCTTTTTGATGTCAAAGAGCAATCCCCTATTGTTTTTTTATGGCTTGCCTTTCCCAACATGAGAATTCACTATGTTACTCACCAAGTTTTGTTTGCGGTTGGTGCTCTATTTGGTAGACCACTTCAAATTGATCAAGCCACTGCCACTAGATCTCAGCCATCTATTGTATGCATCTTGGTTGAGATTGACATTACCAAAAAATACCCCAAAGAAGTTTGGATTGGTTCGGAAAAATTTAGATATAATCAAAAAGTAGAATTTGAAAATTTCCCTGTCTTTTGCACACTTGTAAGATCCATGGTCATGAGCACTCAATGCTTTGTGTTACACCCTAACCTTAAAAAAGAATATATCACGATACTAATACCTCTCTGGAATGGGAAAACCAATAAGTTAGCTTATGTGCCTAAAACTACTCATAATGGAACTCATCCTCCACATCTACTCCTTTATTACCTTTTGTCTAATGGAAAACATTCGAGCTTGGTATAAATGCTATTGAAGCAAACTAATGATAACTTACCTAGCACTACTCCTACTTGTAATAATTTGGCTTCTCATGACAATCCTTTGAATTTGAATAATTAATGACAATCTATATTGGATCAAAATAATGTTGATCCTTTGGTGTCAAACCAAGATCTGAATATGCATCATGGCAAGGAAAATGAAATTTATTCTATTAATGGTGCAAGAACCTCACCTTCTATTTCTCTACAGAGTGATATTCAGGCAATCCAAATTTCTCATTCTAACTCTGATACTGAAGAAGGAGAAATCACCACTACTAAAACATTGCCACTCTATTATGGATACCAAAAACCAATCCCTTTCTGATGGAGATACTTTGGATATTGATAGACCCTTCCAAATAGTTATTAAAAAAAATCTTATAAAGCCAAAATGACTAATAATAACTTCATGAGAACCACACGTTCTTCTCTAACACCTCACAAATAATTATGTTCTCCTCTTTTCCTTTTCCATTTTTTTACCTTGTCTTTTTTGGATTATTTATTATGATTAATTTTCTTATTTGGAATATTCATGATTGTGGGACACTCTCAGAATCGTGTTAGAGCCTCGTCATCATAACATCAAATTTCTTATTATTATTGAGCCTTTCATTAGCTCTTCCAAGATTGCCCATGTTGCTAGATCGCTTGGTTTTCAAAATTTCCTCTTCAATCTTAATAATAAAATTTGGTGTTTTTGGAATAATTCCATCACCATTTCCATCATTGATGATGTTGATCAATTGGTTAATGTCAAAATCTCATTAGGTGAGTTTTCGACTTTTGGTTTCCTTCATCTATGCTTCTTGTAATAGAGTAGGAACATCCTTTGGAATCACTTAAGAACCTTGCCTCTCGCTTAACCTTCTGGTTGGTTGTGATTTCAACACTATCATTGCTTCTTCAAAGAGGGAGGATGTTCTCTAACCTCCATTCCATGGAAGACTTCTAATATGATCCTAGATTGTAATCGATTGACATTGGTTTTCGTGGTCTTACACTTGGCATAACTCTAGACTTTGGCGATCTTGACAGACCCTCTTTAATTCTCTTTGGATCAATCAATGGACTCTTACTTCTTGAGCATTTGTGTAACTTTGTCTGATCATGCTCCTCTTTGATCTCTATCAAAACTCCCCTTAACCCTTCTACTTTTAGATTCCAAAATATGTGGATGCAACATCACTAATATTGTTTCACTAATTTGATGGCTCCTGTTCACCCGGATAATTCTAAAAGGCATGATTCATCTTTGGCTTAAGCTCAAGAGGCTTAAACAAAACCTCAATTGGAACAAGTATTTTTAAAAATCTTTTACCAATCTTAAAGCTATGGAACAAGTGGTTTGTTCTCTTGAAGAGGTCGCCTTTAACCGATCCCAGATGAGTTGAGCATTGCCAAAGATAGTTTGATTAATTACCATAGGAAACCTATTGGCATCAAAAAGCCGCTAGCAAACATATTACTGATGGTGACAGAAACACAAGGTACTTCCATGCTATTTGCAATAAACAAAAAGCTTTAAATTCAATTAAGAAAATTAAGAACTCTAATGATGGCTGGATAACTGATAACAATGAAATTAAGGAATCTGTCATACATCACTTTCAAAATTTATTAAATTCTAATCCTTCATTAGATATGCCCTCCAACACCCATCTAATCTCTTCTATGATTAGCAATGAGGATAACCATTTGCTCACTATGCCCTCTAAGTGAAGATTAGTAGTACTCTCACATGAACAGATTCTATTCGCCCGATGGTTTTATGACTCATTTCTTTTCAGCATTGTTGGCCTTTATTAAATCTGATCTTGTTGATGCTTATTGACTTCTTTGATGGCAGCTCTATTCCCAGATATTTTTTAAGTACTTCTATTGTCCTTATTCCCAAAACCAACAATCCTGAATCTTGGGATGATTTTAGACCTATTAGTATTTGCACCTTTTTCCAAAAACTCAATACTAAATTAATTAATAATAGGATTAGCCCCTTGCTCCCTAAAATCATCTCCCCTAACAAAACTAGCTTTGTTAAAAATAGAGCCATATCTGATAATATTCTTCTCGCTCAAGAGATGGTTCATGACATTGATGTTTCTTCCAGAGGAGGTAATATTCTCTTCAAACTGGACATCTCTAAAGCCTTTGACAACCTCTCATAGGATTTCCTCTTTCAAATCTTACATTTATTTTGTTTCTCTGATAATTTTATCCGGCTTATAAAAAGTTGTATCACTAATGTCTGGTTTTCTATTATTCTAAATGGTGAGTCCCTTGGTTTCTTTACTTCAAGCCATGGTTTGCATCAAGGTGACCCTCTTTCTCCTTCTCTTTTTATCATTGCTGTTGAATATCTTTCGAGGAGCCTCAATGATCTTTTCATTAAACCTAACATGGTTTTAAAACTCATGGTGGTTTCCTATTTCATCTTAGCTTTGTGATGATTTTATAATCTTCGCAATGCCTCTCTTCAACATGTTAAAACTATTAAGAATCTTTTAAATGATTTTGGCAAAGTTAGTGGTCTCTTCCTTAATGAAAGAAAATGTTGTTTTATTCCCTCAGCTAATATTCCTACCAATAGACTAAATCAAATATCCAAAATCACTAATTTTAAGCAAAATCAACTTTCCATTAATTATCTCGGGGCTCTTTTAAAGGCAAAAGATCTCTTTTTGATGACCTCATTCAGAAAATTTCTAATAAAATTTCAGTTTGAATTTCATTTACTCTCTTTTGGTAGTTTGCCTTGATTAAGAGCACTCTTAATTCCATGCCTTTATATCTCAAACCATTCATGTCAATTAGCACAATTGAGCGCCTCCTAAACAAATTTTTGGGCTCCAATACCTCTTCTAAAAAATGTACTGGACCTCTTGGTTTAAAAGTTGTGGCACTTTTGATGAAGGTGGACTTGGTTGTAAATCCATAAAAGAAGCTATCAATGCCTTTTCCTATAAACTCTGGTGGAATTTTAGGAGTAATCATAGTCTTTGGGCTAATTTCATGCTGCTAAATATTGCCAGGGTAAGCACCCCCCTCATTTGTCCCTTTAAACTGGGTGATTCTCCTGTGTGGAAAAGACTTTATTCTATCAAATGGGATGCAAAATCCTTAATTTTTTGTGGCATTAACTCTGGCACTTCTTTCTTTTGGCAAGATAACTGGAGTGGTTGTGGATCCATTGATAACTTACTCTCCACCCATTCCATCGCTATTAGAGTAAACTCTTTCGGCATAACAACAAGTGGAACAATAGTGTCGATTTTATCCCTTTTTTACTTGAATATGGTCTCTACTATTCCTATAACTCAAACAATCAAGACCAGATTCTCTTTAAGCTCTCACATAATGGTGATTTTAACCTCAAAAATGTGTGGCTCCACATTAAAGATACTCATGATTCCTCCTATGTGTTCTCCAAACTTTGGAATAATAATGTCCCTACTTCTTATTCTATTCTTACTTGATGAATTCTGAAAAATTTTATCCCTGTTGATTCCCTGTTGTGGGGTAAAGGGTCTCATTTACCCTCTAAATACCAATGTTGTTTCCATATTGAGAATGTTAAACATGTTTTTGTTAATGGTGCCATTGCTTCTAAACATTGGATTTGGTATGATGATCTTTTAACACTATCAATTTCAATGGCTCTCTTACTTTATATCAACTTCTTGAAGTCTATTTTGATAATACTATTAAAGGTCACATTAAAGTCATCACTGCTATCTCTCTAATCTAGTTAATATGGATGGACCAAAATGACGCAAAACATCGTGGGATCCCTATGAACCACGTGAGGATTATTTCTAGAACTAAAAACAAAATTCATGACTTGTTTAAGGCCAATCTCATTCATTACAGATAATTTAAAGGCTATAAATTTGTGGTATAAACTGGTTTTAACGGATCAACCTTATGTCAAAATGACAAGATTGCTTACTGAAAAACCTCTTGACCATATTATTAAAATTAATCATGGCTTTGTCTCATAATGGCTCTAGTGGTGGCATTTGAACTCTAAGGGTATATTTCTATGTGCTTTTGCTTGTCCCTTTATTTCTAACTCATTTTTAGCTTATGGCGCCTACAAAGCTCTTGAGATTTGCCTTCAAAATGCGGCTCAATATTTGATTGAGGTGGATGCTCTTCGTTGATTGATCTTTTCCACCAAAATGAGCACTAAATTGTACTACCTCCGCAAACTAGAGCTCTTCTTTCCAAAATGAATTTTGACATAACTCATGTTTGCGTGAAGGAAATGCTTTTAACTACCTTGCCAATCTTGGTGCTAGATCGGATGGTATCAACTTCTTTGATCATCTCACCTTACCCAAACACTTGCATTAGTTAACTTGGGCAATTCTGGTTTCCTTATCTCAACTTAATCTTAATGTTTATGTCCATTCATCTTTAACTATGCCTCTTTACTTTATGGCTTTTGTTCCTTTTTGGTCTTTTGTGGATGTTTCACCATATTATTTGTCTTGATCTGTGCCATGATTTGGTGTTTTAATACTTCTTCTTTATTTGAGCTCACCGCTTTTGGCATTTACACCGCAAAATTGTTGAGCTATGTGCATATACTGATTGGAATTTTGTTGAGCTATCATTGCTATTGGTTTTATAATAATCATTGATGGATGGAGATATTTATCATGATGGGTTTAGCTACTGCCATTATTTTCTACAACCAACTATTTCTCAAATATATTACTGCCTGGAGCATCTTAGTTACCTATGTTGTTTCTATGCATTATATTAGTGTTCATTATGTTGGTTGCAATATTTATTTTGAAGATTCTTAGGTTGTTAGATTTTAACGATAATGATTGGTGGCTTTTGAAATTTGTTTGTCTCCATTAGATCCTTCCGCTATATTCTCTTTGTCTCCAACTTTGGTGACATTTTCCTTTTATTTGGAGTTATCTTTATTTTATTTTTCTATGAAGAGATTTTGGGATTTGATGTTTTCGCTCTTGCTTCATAACCTTACCTTCACATCTGTAAAATAATAGATGGAACATCTGGTTAAAACTATTTCTCTAGATTTGGAATTATTTCGATTTCCAATATCTAGTGGGTCTAGTCTGCTTTTTATGTCCTTTGCTCTTTAATGGCTTATCTTATGTTTGGAATTAAACTTCCACGATGATTTCTCGAGGATGATATTTCTATTAACTGCTTTTTTTTTATCCTTGAGGATCTCATTGATGACTCTTTTGAATTTATTTCCCACTTTTTTTTTATTTTTACCCTATGTAATCATTGTAGTGTATTTTAAGCTATGATGTTGATTCACCTACAAACTAACCTTGTTTAATCTATGGCTATTGGATTTCGTATGTACATTATTGGATCATCTTTTTTTATATCTAACAAGTGGATGATGCTATTTTCACCGCTTTTTTTTTATTTCCGGTTCATTAGTCTTGGCACACTTCATTAACTATCTGGAATTTACTTATGTATAATTTGAATAGTTGGTTTTATGGCCAACTTGCTGTTATTTTATTTCTTGGTTATTGGATGGTCTCAGTATCTCTTATATCAAAGAAGCTATTGGGTTGTTTATCATTCAGGTGATTTTGGTGTTGTCTTGTTGTTTGTCTTTGACAACCTCTTTTTCCCAACCTGTCAAGCGAGATTTTGTTATTTCTTGTTCTATTTTATTATTTTCTTGCGGTTTGGATTCCTTTAATTTCTCCTAGCCTTCTGTGGTTGTAGGTTTTATCTAACAACATTGTCTACACCGTGATTTTCCATCTAATTATTTGGATCTTTACATATGCTTTTGGGTGGACTTTTGGCCAGCTTGTTGGTATTAACTGCCTTGGTTGTTGGTTGAACTGGATTAATACTCTAAATTCTATCTCTGGGGTTTTGGTTTATTTTTCTCAGCAACTCTCTATTGAAGTTGTTGATTGCTTGGTGGACTTTGCCTTGAACCCCCTTAATGGTTTATTATAAGCATATCATCTTAATTCATTGGTCTACTTTATCTACTGTTGTTTTCTCCATCTTCTTTCAGTTAAACTTGTATCTATTGCAATGTTTATCCTGGATGGGTGGCTTTATAGAAAGCTAGCTGGTTTTTATTCTCTAGCTTGTTGTTTCTTATCTTGGATATTTGCTATCTTGGTTTTTCAGGACTCCTATGTTGGCTCCATCTGGTGTAGGACTGGTCCTATGTTCATAACATTGTTTGATGGTTTTGGTGATTCTCTTGTCGCCTTCGATACTTATTTTTTATGCTCTATCTACTTGGTTATTAACTATGGCAATGTCTACTGATGGAGAGGTTTTATGGCCAACTTGTCCCTTCCTTGTCTTAAGTGTTGTTGTCTTGGCTAGTTTTTGCCTTGGTTATCTATTGTCTTGCTTTTCTGGATTCTAATGTCGATATTCATTTGAATCCATTATTTGATTTCTTTGAGGATGATATTTCTGCTGCTAACCTGCTCTTTTTTTTCCTTGAGGATCTCATTGATGAGACTCTTTTGGACCCCTATGGTGGCTCTATTGCCCCACTATTTTTTATTGGCTTACCCTATGGTTGTAATCATTGTAGTCTTGTTTTAAGCTATGATTATTGGATTTCTAGATTCTCTGCAGTTAACCTTGTTTTAATCTATGGTCGTTGGATTTTGGCTACATGTTGGATCATCTGCTTTATATAATGTTTTCTAACAAGTGGGATGAGGTTGTTTTCACTATTTTTTTTTTTTATTTCGTTCATAGTCTTGGCACCACTTCATTAACTATCTCGGAATTTACTTATGCATTGTATAATTTGAATGGTTGGTTTTATCCAATTATTTTATTTCTTGGTTGTTGGATGGTTCTTTATGTCTTATATCTAAAAGTTGTTCTTTATCTAATTTAGCAGAGTGATTTTGGTGTTTTCTTACTATTTGTCTTGACAACCTCTTTTCCCAACTGTTGCGAGATTTTGTTATTTCCTTTCTATTTTATTATTTCCTTGGTTTGGATTTCCTTAATGGCTCTTTTTTACCGTGGTTGTAGGTTTTGTCGCTTTTATCTAGAAGGTTTTTCTTTTATTATCCTTTGAACCCTTATTGGCTTTAGACTTTAGCTTTGTCCATTGGTGGACTTTGTGATTATTATTTCCCTATTTTTTGATTTTCTAACTATTTTCTATCAATTAACTTATTTTTTTCCCCGCTTCTATTTTTTCCACTTAGTTCGTAACATTATGCATCCTTGATTTTCCATCTGATTATTTGGATCTTTACATATTCTTTTGGTTGGACTCTTGGCCAACTTGTTGGTATTAACTGCCTTGGTTGTTGGCTGAACTGGATTAATACTCTACATGCTGTCTCTAGGGTTTTGGTTTGTTTTGCTCAGTAACCCTCTATTGAAGTTGTTGATTGCTTGGTGGACTTTGCCTTGAACCCCCCTTAATGGTTTATTATATGCATATCATCTTAATTCATTGGTCTACTTTATCTACTGCTGTTTTATCCATCTTCCTTCAGTTAAACTTGTATGTATTGCAATGTTTATCCTGGATGGGTGGCTTTATGGCAAGCTAGCTGGTTTCTGTTCTCTAGCTTGTTGTTTCTTGTCATGGATATTTGATGTCTTGGTTTTCAGACTCTATGTTGGCTCCATCCCGGTTGGTAGGACTGGGTCTATGTTCATATCATTCGACATTACTTTTTGATGGTTTTGGTGATTTTGTCAGGTCGCCATCCAGATAACTATTTTTATGCTCTATCTACTTGGTTATTAACTATGGCAATGTCTACTCTGATGGAGAGATTTTATGGCCAACTTGCTGTCCCTTCCTGTCTTGGATGTTGTTGTCTTAAGTGTTGCTATCTTGGCTGGTTTTTGCCTTGGTTATCTAATGTCTTGTTTTTTCTAGATTCTAATGTTGATATTCATTTGAATCCTTTTTTTTATTTTTCTTCTGGTGGGTTCCAATGTTGCATTTCTATTTGGGGTTGGCTTTGAATGCTGTGTTATGCCCTTCATGCTCATCGATTGTTGTGATCTACATTATCTATTGTTGTCTCTATTCCCATCTCAGTTCAGTTAGGTTAGTTAGTCGTATGCACCGTCTATGCTGATTGGGTGGTACTATGGATAGTTGCTCCCTTTTCCTGTCTTGCTCTCTTGTTGTCTATTGATCTGGATTATCATTTTGGGTAATTGAGTTGTAGCTCAATATTTATTTGGTGCTATTTTGGTGGTTGCCTATTTCTTGTGTTCGCTATCCTTCCTTTATAATTGCTTTTTCCCAACGATATGGATATTAATAAAGGGACTTCAGCAAGTTGCCTCCTCTGCTGCTTTCCTGTGGAGGGCTTATATGCTGGCTTTTTTCTCTTCTTGGATATGACTTTTCATGAGGTTATGGAAATGATGGCTCATGATCATATCTTTATGCATTCTCATGTCAGGGTGATTATATTGATGATACTTATCTTGAATGGGACACCTTATCCTTCAACTCTTTATAATTTCCTCTCTATATTAGATATAATTTTGTTTAGGTTTGCAGGTAATAAAGCTCACAAGATTTTCAACAACTGGCTGTTGTCTCCTCACAGGTTTGTTGGCTATGATGGTTGATGATCTCACTCCTTTTGGTTTGGTAGTAGCTCTTGTGATGTAACCCTTCACTAAAGTTTGGATGCTCATATTTGCATCTCCCCAACTTGTTGTGGACCGAGCAGCCTTCTCTATCTCAATTGCTATCATTCTCAAATTATGTTGTTTTCATTAATCCTTTTATCTGTATTACCTTAACTATTCTAATCTCTTTCTTATTACAATTTTGTTGGTGATTCTCTCTTATCCTCTTGCAGGTTTGCTCCATATTGTCATGCATTCTCCCTCCGAGCATTGGCTAATCTTCTTTTGGCTTATTATGTTAATCAACTTGTATCTTTTGAATGCTTTAATGTTTTCTTTTGCTTTTGGATGTACTTAAATAGAGGATTCACTCTTTAGGTTGATTGTAGCTCTTTGAGCAGTAGTTTTGGAGTTTATCCCCTTTAAGGACCTTGTAACCCTTTTTTTGTGGCAATAAAATACCCCTACATGGTGTTTCCCTAAAAAAACAAAAAAAAACCCTAAACCCTAAACCCTAAAACATGCAACCCTAGACCCTAAACCCGAAACCCCAAACCCTAAACCCTAAACCCTAAACCCTAAACCATAAACCCGAAACCTTAAACCCTAAACCCTAAACCTTAAACCCTAAAAACCTAAAAACCTAAACCTAAACTAAATAAAGCTTAAAAATAAATAATAAAAAAACTTAAACCTAAATAAAATAAAACATAAACCTAAAAAAATTAAAACCTAAATTAAAACCTAAACCTAAACCTAAATAAATTAAAAAATAAAATAAATTTAAAGCCTAAACTAAACTAAAATACATAAAAAACCTAAACCTAAAAATAAAATAAATTAAAATAAATAAAAAATAAAATAAAATAAATAAAATCCTAAACAAAACTAAAAATTAATATGAACCTAAGAATAAAAAACCTAAATAAAATAAAAACTAAATGTAAAATTAAAATAAAATAAACTAAAAATAAGATAAAATAACAACTAAATAAAAACCTAAACCTAAAAAATAAACCTAAAAATAAAACCTAAAAATAAAGAAAAATAAAATAAACCTAAACCTAAAAAAATAAACTAAAATAAAAAATAAATAAAGAAAATAAAATAAACCTAAACCTAAAATAAAATAAATAAAATAAAATAAATAAAACCTAAACCTAAACTAAAATAAATAAACCTAAACCTAACCTAAACTAAATAAAAAAATAAATAAAATAAACCTAAACCTAAATAAAAAATAAAACCTAAAATAAATAAAAAATCCTAAAAATAAATAAACTAAAATAAAAAAACCTAAAGAAAATAAATAAACCTATTATAAATAAACTAAATTAATAAATAAAAAAATAAATAGTAAAAAAATATAAAAATATACTAAATATAAATAAACTAAACATATTAATAAAAAATAACCTTAAACCCTAAATCCTAAACCCTAAACCCTAAACCTACAACCTTAAACCCTAAACTAACCCTAAACCCTAAACCCTAAATAAATAAAAATAATAATTATAACCTAACACTAAACCCTAACCCTCAAACCCTAAAACCTAAACTCTAAATCCTAAACCCTAAACCATAAACCATAAACCAAAACCCTAAAACCTAAAGCTAAACCTAAACCTAAACTTAAAAAATAAACTAAAATAAAAAATTTAAACTAAAATAAATTATCCTAAAATAAATAAATAATACTAAATAAAAATAAAAAATAAACATAAATAAAAATAAAAAACTAAATAAAGTAAAAAAAACTAAATAAACATAAACCTATTGGTTTACTAAATTAAAAAAAACCTTAAACCTTAAATCCTAAACCCTAAACCCTAAACCCTAAACCCTAAAACATAAACCTACAACCCTAAACCACAAAAAAAAAAAATTAAATAAATAAAAAAACCTTAAACCTACAATCCTAAATCTCAATGCGTAACACACTCTAAACCCTAAACCCTAAACCTTAAACCCTAAAAGCATAAACCTAAAACCCTAAACCCTAAACCATAAACCCTAACACTAAATCCTAAACCCTAAACCCCAAACCATAAACCTAAACCTAAAGTAACTCAATAAATTAAGAAAATAAACCTAAACCCTAAAACCTAATAAACCTAAACTTAAACCTAAACCCTAAAAATGGACAGAACCTTGATGGCATGAACATCACCCTCAATCAGGCTCATTATAGATCTAGCGGTGGAGGCGAAGGTGGAGGCAGCGATTATCATAGTGATGGTGGGGATCTAGAGGTCCTGGTGAACATGGAAGTGGTGGTCAAGTAGTGGTTATGAAGGAGTAGCGATGGAGGTTATCCGTGGTGGCGAGGGAGAGATGCGGATATGATGGTGGATCCCGCTACGAGAGGTCGAGGTAGTTGATGGGAACCGGAGAAATTGAATAATAGATGATCACCGCTCTTATGGAACTATATCTTTATAGTACATATGGTTCTATTTATCTACAGATTTTAATTTTCTCTATGATTGCTCATTTTTCTCAATGTTGTCTATCTTAGACTTGGTGTGTTACTTTGATGAAATTGAAAATAAGAAATTTTGAATTTGAAGTTATTCTCTATTAAAAAAAGAAACCCAAAACCCTAAACAAAAACTTGAACTATAAACCTAAAATGTAAATGCTAAACACTAAAACCCTAAGCCCTAACCCTAAATCATAAACCCTAAAACCATAAACCTTAAACATTAAACCCTAAAACCTAAACCCTAAACTCTAAACCCTAAACCCAAAAAAAACCCAAACCTAAACCCTAAACCTAAAACCCTATACCTTAAACTAACCCGAAACCTTAAACCCTAAACCATAAAGCCTAAAAAGCTAAAAACCTCAACCTAAACTAAATTAAATGAAAAAATAAAATAAATAAAAAAACCTAAACCAAATTATAATAAAAAAAATATAATAAAATAAAAACATAAACTAAAACCTAAACCTAAACCAAAACCTAAAAAGAAAATAAAATAAAAAATAAAAACTGAACTAAAATAAAATAAGTAAAAACCTAAACTAAACTAAAAAAATTAAAAGGCTAAATAAAATTAAAAAAAAATAAAAAAAAATAAATTAAAATAAAAACTAAATAAAAACCTAAACCTAAAAAAACCTAAAATAAGTCCTAGAAATAAATAAAAAACTAAATCCTAAACACTAAACTAAAAAAAACCTAAATATAAAATAAAAATAAAATAAACCTTAACCTAAACTAAAATAAAATAAACTAAAACTAATAAAACCTAAAGCTAAACCTAAAATAAGCTAAACCTAAACCTAAACCTAAACTTAAACCTAAACTAAATAAAATAAAATAAACTAAAAACAAACCTAAACCTAAACTAAAAATAAAACCTAAAAAATAAACCTAAAATAAAACATAAAACCTAAACTTAAAACATAAAATAAAACCTAAACAAGAAAATAAAAAATAATACCTAAACCTAAAAAAAAATAAAATAAAAAGAACTAAACTAAAAAATATACCTAAACCTAAGCATAAACCAAAAAAATAAACTAAAATAAGAAAACCTAAACTAAAACAAATAAAACTAATATAAATAAACTAAACTAAATGAAAAGAAAAATAAACCTAAATAAAAAAATAAAATAAACTAAGCTAAAATAAAAAAAAAATAAACTAAATAAACATAAACCTATTAGTTTGCTTATTTAAAATAAAAATAAAAAATAAGATAAAATAAAAAACCCAAACCCTAAACCCTAAACCCTAAAACTAACCTTAAACCTTAAACTCTAAACCTTAAACCTACAACCCTAAACCCTAAAAACTTAAAAACCTAAACCTAAACTAAGTAAAACCTAAAAATAAAATAAATAAAAATGCCTAAACATAAATAAAATAAAAAGATAAAATAAAATAAATACCTAAACTTAAAACCTAAACCTAAAAATAAAATAAAATAAAAATAAAAGTAATCTAAAATAAAATAAATAAAAACCTAAACGAAACTAAAAAAAATAAACCTAAAAATAAAAAACCTAGATAAAATAAAACCTAAATGTAAAATAAAAAAATAAACCAAAAATATATTAAAATAAAAACTAAATAAAACTTATACCTAAAAAATAAGCCAAAAATTAAAACCTAAGAAAACCTATTCCTTAAACTAAAAAAAATGAAAACATAAAATAAACAAATTAAAATAAACCTAAACCTAAACTAAAATAAATAAAACCTAAAATAAACCTATAATAAACTAAAGTATAAAAAACCTAAATAAAACAAAAACTAAACATAAAATAAAAACTTATTAAACCTAAAATAAACCTAAAATAAAATAAAATAAAAACTAAATAAAATCCTAAACTTGAAAAATAAAACTTAAAAATAAATAAAAAATAAAACCTAAACCCTAAACTAAAAAAAAACTAAACCTAAAATAAACTTGAAATAAACAAAATAAAATAAACCTAAACCTAAACTAAGATAAACTAAACTAAAATAAAATGGAAAACCTAAACCTAAAAAAAATAAAATAAAACCTAAACCTATGAAATTAAATTAAAATAATACTCAACTAAAAAATAAACCTAAACCTAAACCTAAAAAATAAATAAAAATAAAAAACTTAAACCAAAATAAATAAATTAAACTAAATAAAATAAAAAATCATAAATAAAAATAAAAATAATATAAACTAAAATAAATAAAAAAATAAACAAAATAACCTAAACCTACCAAAACATAATTTTATAAAAAGAAACCCTAAACACTAAGATAACCCTAAATACTAAACCCTAAACCCTAAACCCTAAACCCTCAAACCTTCAACCCTAAAACCCTAAACACAAACCCTAAACCCTAAACCCTAAAACCTAAACAATAAACCCCAAAACCTAAAACCTAAACCTAAATTAAATAAAACCTAAAAATAAAAATATATAAAAAAACCTAAACATAAATAAAATAGAAAATAAAATAAAATAAAACCTAAACTAAAACTTAAACCTTAACCTAAAAATAGAAAAAAGAACTATTAAAAATAAACAACAATAAAATAAATAAAAACCTAAACTAAACTTAAAAATAAAATAAACCTCAATAAAATAAAAACTAAACGTGAAATAAAAACTAAATAAACCAAAATTAAAATAAAATAAAAGCTAAATATAAACTTAAACCTAACAAATAAACCTAAAAATAAATAAAAAATAAAACCTAAACCCTAAACTAAAAAAAAAACCTAAACCTAAAATAAAAAATAAAATAAACCTAAACTTGAACTAAAATAAACTAAATTAAAATAAATAAAACCTAAATCTAAAATAAACTGAATAGAAACCTAAACATAAAACACTAAGTAAAATCTTTAAATCAATGAAATCACTAAAAATAAAAAATAAACCCCTTTATAAATTAAATCCCTCACACTTAGCTAATTATAACTCTAAAGCCTAATCAGGACATACCACACAAGCTTTAATTCACACACACTAGACTAAGTCACCATTTAGCTTTATGTTAACTGGTTTGATGTATGCTTATTTTGATGTATTATTGTAGACTAGATGTTAGGGTGTATGTGTAGTGGATGTTACGATATTAGCCTAATCATGCTTTCTGTATGGGGTTATGCTTTACGGGCCGCTAAATAAAAATATAAATGCTTTTTGCTATGCAGGTTGCTTTGCCCTTAAGCATATCCTAAGTTAGGACAGGTGGGCTTGGTTACCCATGTGTGCTAAGTCCAAATTATTCATATAATTTCTTGCATGTATGGTGTGTTTAGCTAATATTTGTTTTGTATGTAGCTAGATTTTATTTCCTTCTTTTAATGTCATTTTGCATTAGGATTAGGATGAGTATTATGGGGACTAGGATGAGCATTGGTTATAAGACCAAGTCTTATGTACCATGTGATGCCTTTGAGCAATCATATCCAAATCAAGCCAAAAAGAAGGAAGAAATAGAGCAAATCAAATGAAGAAATGGAAGATGAAGAAATGAAGAAGGATGAATGAAGAATGAAGACCCCCATAACATTCATCATTTGTAATTATAATTATTCTCTTGTAATCTGAGTTGTATAAGGGTAAATCTCAGCTACCCACATTTCCTTCATGATGTATGGTGGTACCCAACCGTATCAGCCTTTTATTCTTTTGCGATAGCATTATAAAAATTGTTTAATGTTTTGGTTAGCTTGTACATTAGAAAAGGCATGCATTTTCATAGTTTGTTTATGATTAGTGATTGTATGGCCTATGCGATTAGGCTCTTAGGATAAAAATAAATTTTCTATCCTATTAAAACTCATTACTAAACTTTTAAAACAACTCATAATCTCATATAAAAA
The DNA here is from genome assembly GCA_021442155.1 of Cymbidium sinense. Lineage (NCBI taxonomy): Eukaryota > Viridiplantae > Streptophyta > Magnoliopsida > Asparagales > Orchidaceae > Cymbidium > Cymbidium sinense. The sequence goes on from CM038214.1 coordinate 155,847,960, forward strand.
CCTAGGCATTAAATCAAAATAATAAAATATTTAGCAACCTCTTAGCTAGATATTGTATGTTTAATATCATGTATGATCATCTTGTTTCGATCTTGTTAAGAGAGGTCTTCCATCTTTGACAAATAGAATGAGCTTAACCTTTGAGAGCCTATGATGGAAGAACACCTCATTCCCTTTTGATTTGACTCATAATCAACTTCTCATGCATTTAGGCATACAAAATCCAATAGCCTGTGTCAAAATAAAGAGTCCTAAATTAAATAAAATTTGATTAGAATTTGCATTAGATTTAAGTCATTATTCATACACCCCATGCTCTAGTCTCTCAGGGTGGGTTTAATGACTTAGGCTCTTTTTAAATAATAACAACCTAGTCATCTCACAAAAGAATATGACTTGCGTACATGGATTTAAAGTGTAGGAGTTAGCTACACCCAAATGGTAAGTCCAAGTGGTTTACTCTCTTGTGGAGGTAAACCATATACCCACTTGCCTTAGATTTAGATCGTGCTTTGGCCAAAGTTCCCTATATTTAGGATCTAAGGTTGTTATTTCCTTGCTACAAGCAAAATCCTCACCTCGACATTTCCACAATCTTGTATTATGGAATTATAAATCTTAGATTTCTAATAAAATTTCAAATCTAATAAATAAATCTCCTCAATTTTAAATAGATAAAGCCCAACCATAGGATAGATTGGACTGCTCATTAGGTTTGCTAGTATCATGAGCACTCCTACTCATCTCCTTTGGTTTTAATAACACTTCCCTTTTGATGTATCCCACTTGATCTTCTAAAATACAACCAATTTATTGATTGTCCTATTGAATTCTTTGGAGACAACAATTGCATTAATCGAGTATTATTTAGGGATTCATTTTCTTAAGATGTAATTAACCATGGGGGCTTGCCTCCATAACGAACTTAACAAACCAATTTAAATAAACCCTCCTTTACTTTTCCATGTAAAGTAGGAAAAAATTCTCTAGTATTTTTGAAGACTCATCATGCCTTAGGAGTCCTTATGAGAGGTCCATCAGTAGTGATTTCTATCTTTTGAGATAGTGCATTATTCCTTGATGTCATACCCGATCACCACAATATGTACATCCTCAGATTTGCGTGGTGTCCCCTCACATATACACACACAAATGAAACTAAAAATAAACACCATAAAACCATAAAACTTAAACCCTAACCCTAAAACCCTAAACCATAAACCCTAAATAGTAAAATGTACAACCCTAAACCCCAAAGCTTAAACCCTAAAACCTAAAACCCTAAACCTAACTAAACCTAATAAACCCTAAACTAAACCTAAAACCTAAACCTAAACAAACAAACCTAAACTAAACCTAAACCTAAACCCTAAACCTAAAAAACTAAACCTAAACTAAACTTAAACTCCCTAAAAACTAAACTTAAACTAAACTAAACCTAAACTAAACTAAAACCTAAACTAAACTTAAACTAAAAATTTAAACTAAATTTAAACTTAAATCAAACTAAACCTAAACCTAAACCTAAACTTAAACTAAAACCTAAACTAAACCTAAACTTAAAATTTAAACTAAAATATAAACTAAACTAAACAAACTAAACCTAAACTAAAACTAAACTATAAACCTAAACCTTAAATCCCTCCTAACTAAACCTAAATCCTAAACCCTAAATAACCTCAAATAAATCCCTCTAAATCCTAAACCTAAATCCTAAACTAAATCCTAAACCTAAATTAAACCCCTAAACTAAACTTAAACCCTAAACTAAACTAAACCTGGGCCTAAACTAAACTAAACTTAAACTATAAACAAATAAACCTAAACCTAACTAAACTTAAACTTATACCTAAATTAAACTAAACTAAATTTAAATATAAAACAACCCTAAACCCAAAACTAAACCTAAAAGACTAAACCTATACCTAAACTAAATCTAAACCTAAACCAAAATTTAAACCTAAACCTCCTAAACTAAATCTAAACTAAACTAAACTAAATAACCTAAACCTAAACTCTAAACTCTAAACCCTAAACCTAAACTTAAAACAAAACCTAAATTAAATAAATCCTAAACTTTGAACTGTAAACTTATGCCCTAAACCTAAACCATAAACCCTAAACACTAAACCCTAAACCCTAAACCCCTAATCCCTAAAACTCATAAAATTCTCCCCTTTCCTCTTTCCTTCTCTGGCGATTTTGTTTTCTCATGCAATTTTTTGCAGTTTGGCCACATTTTGGGCTCCTCCGATTGTGATCATTATTTTATTGCTTGGTTGTGCTTCCTCTCTCGGCTTGGCTGCTTATGTGACTCTCACTGGATCGTTCAATGACAGAGGCATCGCTCTCCGTGTAATCATCATCTCACTGCTTTGGCCTCTAATCCTAAAGGTACTTTGGATCTGATTTCATCCGCGCGCTGCTATCAAGTCCTTTAAGGATGCTCTTTTTGGTACGATCCCTAACTCTAATGCCTCGATTAACTTAATTTCAACCTCATTCATGGATTGCCGTCATGTGTGACCGTGATGTGGAGAAATTAGCTAAGCCTTTGAGTTCTCTTTGGTTGGTAAATTCTCTCTGATGCCTACTCTAGATAATGTCGATCATTCTTCCATAGTTTAAAAGAGTCTTCACTATTGATTGATCCTCAACATATCCTTATTCGTTATCAAATGATTGAGATTATTCTCAAGTCTTTACCGCTCCTATTTTGTGTTATAATTGTCAAATGCGGCTCTTGAAATGGTCACCCCTTTTGATGTCAAAGAGGAATCCCTATTGTTCCTTTATGGCTAGCTTTTCCCAACACGAGAATTCACTATGTTACTCACCAAGTTTTGTTTGCAGTTGGTGCTCTATTTGGTAGACCCCTTCAAATTGATCAAGCCACTGCCGCTAGATCTCGACCATCTGTTGCATGTATCTTGGTTGAGATTTACATTGCCAAAAAATACCCCAAAGAAGTTTGGATCGGATCAAAAAAATTCAGATATAACCTGAAAGTAGAATTTGAAAATTTCCCCATCTTTTTCACTCACTATAAGATCCATGGTCATGATCACTCTGAATGCTTTGTGTTACACCCTAACCTCAAAAAGAATATATCACAAGATACTAATACCTCTCTTGGAATTGGGAAAACCAATAAGTTAGTTTATGTGCCTAAAGCTACTCATAATGGAACTCATCCTCCTACACCTACCCCTTTATTACCTACTGATTTGTCTAATGAAAAATATTGAGCTTGGTAAAAATACTACCATTGATGTGTGTGAAGAAATTAATGATTACTTACCTAGCACTACTCCCACTTGTAATAATTTGGCTTCTCATGACAATCCTTTGCTCCATTTGAATCTTAATGATAATTTGAATGGGAATCTTATATTGGATCAAAATAATGTTAATCCTTTGGTGTGTCAAAAATTGATTATGCATCATGGAAATGAGAATGATATTTGTACTATTAATGGTGCAAGAACCTCCATCTCTTTTCTCTATAGAGTGATACCGTGCAATCCCATTCCTTACCCTTACTCTATCAAGAAGGAGAAATCACCACTATTAAAACATTGATACATCGCCCTATTCTCGATACCAAAACCAATCCCTTTCTCGATGGAGATACTTTGGATATTGATAGACCCTTCCAAGTTAAAAAAAAACTTATAAATCCAAAATGACTAATAATAACTTCACTAGAACCACACATTCTTCTCTAACACCTCACAAATAATTATGTCCTCCTCTCTTTCTTTTTCCATTTCTTTTTTTACCTTTTCCTTTTTGGATTTCTTATGATTAATTTTCTTATTTGGAATATCCGGGTTGTGGACTCTCCAACATGTGGGAGTCACGCTCATAACATCAATTACTTATTATTATTGAGCCTTTCATTAACTCTTCCAAGATTTCCCATGTTGTTATATCGCTTGGATTTCAAAATTTCCTCTTCAATCTTAATAATAAAATATGGTGTTTTTGGAATAATTCCATCACCATTTCCATCATTGATGATCTTGATCAATTGGTTAATGTCAAAATCTCATTAGGTGAGTTTTTGGCTTTTGGTTCCTTTATCAGGCTTCTTGTAGGAACATCCTTGAATCACTTAAGAACCTTGCCTCCTCGTTAACCTTCCTAGTTGGTGGGGTGATTTCAACACTATCATTGCTTCTTCAAAAAGGAGGGGAGGATGTTCTCCTAACCTCCATTCCATGGAATACTTCTCTAATATGATCCTAGATTGCAATCTGATTGACATTGATTTTTCTGGGTCTGATTACACATGGCATAACTCTAGACTTTGGCAGTGTCTTGACAGGACCCTCTTTAATTCTCTTTGGATCAATCAATGGCCTCTTTCTCTGTTGAGCATTTGAGCAAAACTTTTGTCCGATCATGCTCCTCTTTTGATCTCTATCAAAACTCCCCCCTTTAACCCTTCTACTCCCTCACCATTTAGATTCCAAAATATGTGGACCCAACATGATGATTTCACTAAAGTTGTTTTCACTAATTGGATGGATCCTATTCACCTGGATAATTTCATTAAAGGCATGATTCAGCTTTGGCTTAAGCTCAAAAGACTTAAACAAAACCTTAATTGGTGGAATAAGCATATATTTAGAAATCTTTTTACCAATCTTAAAGATATGAAACAAGATGTTTTCTCTCTTGAAGGGGTTGTCTTAACTGATCCCAGTAAGCTAGATGAGCTGAGCATTGCCAAAGATAACTCGATTAATTACCAAATTATGGAGGAAACCAATTGGCATCAAAAGCCGCTAGCAAACATATTGCTGATGGCGATAGAAACACAAGGTATTTCCATGCTATTTGCAATAAACAAAAAGCATTAAACTTGATTAAAAAAATTAAGAACTCTAATGGTGGCTGGATAACTGAAAATAATGAAATTAAGGAATCTGTGATACATCACTTTCAAAATTTATTAAATTATAATTAGAAACCCCTCCAACACCCATCTATCTTTTCTATGATTAACAATGAGGATAACCATGTGCTCACTATGCCCCCTTAAGAGGAGATTAGTAGTACTCAATAGCATGAATGATTCTATTGCTCCCAATGGCTATACGACTCATTTCTTTCAGATTGTTGGCCTTTTATTAAATCGATCTTGTTGATGCTGTTATTGATTTTTTGATGGCGCTCTATTCCCATATTTTCATGTACTTCTATTGTCCTTATTCCCAAAACCAACAATCCTAAATCTTGGGGATTTTAGACCTATTAGTCTTTGAACCTTTTCCAAAACTCATTGCTAAATTAATTAATAATAGATTAGCCCTCTACTCCCTAAAATCATCTCCCTAACCAAACTAGCTTTGTTAAAAATAGCGATAATATTCTTCTCACTCAAAAGCTGGTTCATGACATTGATGTTCCTTCCAGAGGAGGTAATATCCTCTTCAAACTGGACATCACTAAAGCCTTTGACAACCTATCATTTATTCTTTCAAATCTTACATTTGTTTGGTTTCTCGATAATTTTATTGACTTATAAAAGTTGTATCACTAATGTCCGGTTTTTTGTTATCATGAATGGTGAGTCCCTTGGTTTCTTTACTTGGTCATGGCTTGTGACAAGGTGACCCGCTTTCTCTTTTTTATCATTGTCAGAATATCTTTCGAGGAGCCTCAATGATCTTTTCATTATCCTAACATGTTTTTTAAAACTCATGGTGGTTTCCCTGTTTCTCATCTTAGCTTTGCTGATGATTTAATAATCTTTTGCAATGCCTCTCTTCAACATGTTAAAACTATTAAGAATCTCTTAAATGATTTTGGCAAAGTTAGCGGTCTCTTTCTCAATGAAGGAAAATGTTGTTCTATTCCCTCAGCTAAGATTTCTACCAATAAACTCAATCAAATCTTGAGAATTACTAATTTTAAGAAAAATCAACTTCCCATTAATTATCTCGGGTGTCCGCTTTTTAAACGCTAGAAAAGATCTCATATTTTTGATGACCTTATTCAGAAAATATCTAATTAAATTTTGGTTTGGGAATTTCATTTACTCTCTTTCGGTGGTAGGCTCACCTTGATTAAGAGCACTCTTAAATCCATGCCTTCATATCTCATCCAAACCATTGTGCCATTTTCTATCATCAACAGAATTGTGTCTCCTAAACAAATATTTCGGGCTCCAATACCTCTCTAAAAGAATGCACTAGATCTCTTGGTTTAAAAGTTGTGGCACTTTTGAAGGTGGTCTTGGTTGTAAATCCATAAAAGAAGCGTCAATGCCTTCTCCTATAAACTCGGTGGAATTTTAGAGTAATCATAGTCTTTGGGCTAATTTCATGACGCTAATTATTGCTAGGTAAGCACCCCTCATTTGTCCCTTTAAATCGGTGATTCTCCGTGTGAAAAGACTTTCTTCTATCAAATGGGATGCAATCCTTAATTTTTTGGGCGTTAACTCGCTTCTTTCCAAGATAACCGGAGTGGATGTGGATCCATTGATGACTTACTCTTCACCCCTTCCACGCCGCTATTAGAGTAAACTCTTCGCATAACAACAAGTGGAATAATAGTAAGTTTGCTGATTTTATCCCTACTACTTTCTTGAATATGGTTACTATTCCTATCACTCCAAACAATCAAGACCATTCTCTTTAAGCTCTCACATAATGGTGATTTCAACCTCAAAATGTGTGTCTCCACATTAAAGATACTCATGATTCATCCTATGTGTTAAAACTTTGGAATAACAATATCCCTACTTCTTATTCTTACTTGGCATATTCGAAAAATTTTATCCCTGTTGATTCATTGTTGTGGAAAAGGGTTCCATTTACCCTCTAAATGTCAATATTGTTTCCATATTGAGAATGTTAATCATGTTTTTTTGTTAATGGGGCCATTGCTTCTAAACTTTGGATTTGGTATGATGATCTTTTAACACTATCAATTTCAATGGCTCTCTTACCTTATATCAACTTCTTGAAGTCTATTTTGATAATATGTTAAAGGTCACATTAAAGTTATCATCTATCACTCTTATCCGGTTCATATGGATGGACAAATGATGCAAAACATCGTGGGATCCCTATGAACCACATGAGGATTATTGCTAGAACTAAAAACAAAATCTGACTTGTTTAAAGCCAATCTCATTCATTACGCATACAATTCAAAGGTAAATTTGTAAATTGGGCTTTAACTTGGACCATCCTTATTGAAATGACAAGATTGTTTATTGGAAAAACCTCTTGACCATATTATTAAAATTAATATTGATGGCTCTATCTCATCATAATGGCTCGGTTATGGTGGCATTTTCGTGAACTCTAAGGGTATACTTATGTGCTTTTGCTTTTCCCCTTATTTCCCCGCTATTTACGAGCTTATGGAAGTCTACAAAGCTCTTGAGATTTGCCTCCAAAATGGCTCAATATTTGGATTGAGGTGGATGGTCTTTGTTGATTGATCTTTGACTTCCATCAAAATGAGCAGACAATTGTACCCTCCTCAAGCAAACTAGAGCTCTTCTTTCACACTAATTTTAACATCTCTCATGGGCATGAAGGAAATGCTTGGCGACTATCTTGCCAACTGGGTGCTAGATTAGATGGTATCATCCTTTGATCAACTCACCTTACCCAAACACTTGCATGGGTGGTTAACTTGGACAATTTTGGGTTTCAAACTTAATCTAAACTTTTGATGTATACTGTCCATTCGTCTTTTAACTGTATGCCTCTTTATTTTATGGCTTTCTATTTCTTTTGGTGTCTTTTGTGGATGCTTCACACGGATATTACTTGCTGTCTTGATCTCTATGCCATGATTTGGTGTTTTAATAGCTTCTCCTTTATTTGGAAGCTCTCTGCTTTTGACATTTACATTGATAAAGGGCTACTGTTGAGCTATGTGCATACTAATACTCACCATTGAAATTTTGTTGAGCTATGGCTATTAATTTTATAACACCAATCATATTTGGGATTTTAATATCAATCGCCTTCTTTCCTAATCCTAGGGGCTTAATCATTGGATGGAGATATTTATTTTGATGGGTTTAGCCACTGCCATTAATTTTTGCAACTTGCTATTTCTCAAAGATATTACTGCTTGGAGCATCTTTGTTACCTATGTTATTTCTATACATTGTATTAGTGTTCATTATGCTAATAGCAATATTTATTTTGATGATTTATTGTTAGGTTGTTGGATTTTAGCTGATAATGACTGGAATCTGGAACCCATTCAGCATGCTCTCTTTGGAAACCATTTTCTGATTCAACAGGGTCCCTTTGGTGGGATCTTGTTGTGGGAGGCTTTCCCCTTTTTTTCCACCTGCCAAGGTTCTTTTTTGTAGGTTTTCTATAGCTACCGACTTGGTTTCCCTTCTAAGACTTTATTATTGCGAACTTTGATATTACTTCTTCGTTATCCTTTTATGCTTCTTTTACTTTGCTGGAATCTCTAGCATTCTATTATTTCTTTCGACTGCTTACTTTTTTGCGGATGGAGTTTCTTGATTGATTCTAGCTATTTTGTTCCAGATCCTTTTGTGGATTTTCAGATTGGGGCTTGGTCAATCTCTTTTATATCTCTTTCTGGAGAGCATTTGTTTTTGCTTGTTTTCTCTTGCTCCCCAGAATGGGTTTTCTTGTTTGCCTCTCTTTTGGTTTTACTTTGTTTTTCTCTCATTCATTTGTCGCTAGATCAGATATTCTGATTTGGAAAGGTCTTGTTATTCCTTTCAATGCTAGTCATTGGTTTTTTGGGACCTATTTCCAGATTATTGTCTTTGTGATTTATGGATATTCTTTGATTCTCAATTTTCCAACTATTTGTGTTACTATCAGCTGGCTATTTTGATCACACATGTCTTCTTTTCCTATGGTCAATTTGTTGGTATATCCTTTCTTAGTTGTTGAAATGAACCCTTGAGGCTATCACAATCTTGTCGCTGGACTTGTCTCCCATGCTCAACAGGTTTGGAGTTACATAATGGATTTTCATTCTGCCATTGCTGAGGTTATGGGTACTACTATTTACTTTGGTGTGAATTACTTGAACTCACTCATTCTTTATTTTATACCTTTGTTCTTAAAGATTGCTTTTCTTAATGGGTGTAAAAACTGTAACAATGTCTTCACTATTGGTTTTTGGAATTTTGATTATCTTGCCCAAGTTTTGTTTTTCTTTTTGTCTTTCTTTACATCTGGGTATTCACCATTGTTGGTTTCCCTATATGCTATGATGGGAATAAGCAAATCTTGAAGATCATCTTCGCTCTACTTGAACTTAATCAATGGTTTATCTTATATGCATAATTGGGTTTTGGCCAACCTCCTAGTTATTATGTCATTATCTTTGGATTTTAGGGTCCTTTGTCTAGTAGGTTGTCTTTGTGGTTATTATATATTTCTTGCCTTTCGGTTCTCTAAATGTCTTTGCTGTTATCAACTGGGCAACTGTTGATTTCTCCTGCTGCTATTTTTTCCATTTGGTGCTGTTAAAATTATGCAGATCCCTGTGATTTTACATCGCATTATTTGGATCTTTATATATGCTCTATTTACTCTGAATGGGTGGACTTTTAGCTAACTTGTTGGTAATTACTATCTTGATTATGGGCTGAACTAAATTAATACTCTAATTATTTTTGGGGTTTTGGTTTATTTTGCTCAGCAAGCCTCTATACATCAAATTTTCCATTCTGATTATTTTTGGTCATTGGTGTTTGTACTGCTGCATTTTTTATCCATGTTTTATGCTCTATCTACTTGGTTACTATCTATTGCAGTGTCTACACTAATTGAGTGGTTATATGATAATCTTGCTTGTCCCTTTGGCTTTGCCGCTTGGCTGTTTGTTATATTGGTTATCTATCTTATTTTTTCTGGATTCCAATGTTGACCTTCATTTGAATCCCCTTTTGGAATTATCCTCTAGTGGGTTCCAATGTTGCACTAACTGCTTTGTTATTGGGGTTGGCTTTCTGAGTGCCCTTGCTATTTATGTTTGGGCTTCTTTTCTTTTCCTGATAGTTGTGATCTACATTTACTGCTGTTGTTTCTTTTCCCACCTGGGTTCTGTTAGCTTGTACTACTATCTCCTTGGAATGCAATGTCTATTCTGAAGGGGTGGTACTATGGACAGCTTCTTTGCCTTGTCTTGCTGTCTTGCTTATTTGTTGATCTGGATTACATTCTTTTGTCCAAATTTTGCTATGGAGCTGTATTTATGTCTTTATTTGATGTTGTTTTTGGTATTGGGTTATGCTGCCTTCCTTTACAATTGCTTTTGCCTACTACTGATATGGATATTAATTAGGGGTTTGTTCACATCTGCATTCATTATTATGATTGGGATCATTTTCTAGACCTTACTCCTAGGCTGTACTCTTGGCCTGAAAGATTCATATATATATCATATGTTTGGGATGGTATTATTTATAGGCTCATCGACTTGCTTAGCAGGATTTCGTGAGCTATCTTTTCTGCTATTTTCTTGTGGATGGTTTTATGTTATTTTTTCATATGTATAAGTATCCTCATGTTAGTGACTATATTGATGATTCTTTTTCCGCATGGGACCACTTATATTTCGGCCTTAGCAATTTCCTATTACATATAGTTTTGTTTAGGTTTGTGTGTAATAAAGCCCATAAGACTTTCAACAACTAGCTTTCTCACAAGTTTGTTGGCTATGATGGCTATGATGATTTCACCCCTTTGGTTTGGTAGTTTAGATGTAACCCTTCTGCTGAAGTTTGGATGCTCATATTTGCATCTGCCCCAACTTGGTGTGACTGAGCCTGAGCCTTCTCTATCACAACTCTTTACTATCATTCTCAGATTATGCTATTTTCAACTATCATTTTGTCTGTAATAGCTTAACTTCTCTAATTTCTTTCTATTTACATTTTTGCAGGAGCTTCTCTCTTATCTTATTGGTTTTACTAGTGTCATGCATTCTCAAGTCCCAGAGCATTGTCTAATCGCCTTTGGCTTATTATGTTAATCTATTTGTATCTTTTGATTACTTTAATGTCTTCTTTGCTTTTGTACTTAGATAAGGGATTTACTCCTTAGGCTGATTGTAGCTCTTTGAGCAGTAGTTATAGAGTTTATCCCCTTTAAGGACCTTGTAACCCTCTTTTTGTGCAATAAAATACCCCGTACATGGGGTTTCCCTAAATAAATTAAAAAAAAAACCCTAAACCCTAAACCCTAAATCCTAAACCTAAACCTAAACCCTAAACCAAATCCCTAAACCTAAACCTAAACCCTAAACCTAAACCAAAAACCTAAACCTAAAACTAAACTAAACCTAAACCCTAAACTAAACTAAACTTAAACCCTAAACAAAACCCAAAAACCCAAAAAAACACTACCCAAGCCCTCGCCCAAGTGCTCTAGTGATTTCTTTTCCCTCTAATTTTCGCTTTATGGCCACTTGCTAGCTATTTTGCGTGATTCTCACTAGTTTCCTTGTTGAATCGATGACCACTGGCCTATTTCGTGTCTTCATTGGAGTGACACCATGGCTTGGCTTCTTCCCTGATGATTCATTAGGGAAAATTAAAGGATCCTATGGATTCTGCTAGGGCATCAACTAACTTGGCTTCGACTATTTTGAAATCATTCAAAGATGTTACAGTTTGGATTTCTCTCCCTAATATGCAAATTTATTTCATTAACCATCAATTCCTTTTTATTGTGGGTGCTTTATTTGGTCGACCATTGTAAATTGACTAGGGAACGACTATGAAATCTCATCCTTCAATGGCTAGAATCCTTGTTAAATTGGACATTACTAAGAAACACCACAAAGAAATCTAGTTGGGATATGAAATTTACGGTTATATGCAAAGAATTGAATTTGAAAATTTTCCTATCATTTGTTCTCACTATAAAATCAATGGGCATGATTATTTTGAATGTTTCATTCTTCATCCTCACCTAAAAAAAATTGCTGTTAAGAAAACTTCTATTCCTAACCTTAGGCCGATCACTATTAAATATCAAAAAGCTACTTCAGAAAAAAGGAATATTTGAATGTTCCTAATAAGATTGTTTTACCTCTTACTTCTTCTATGCAATTGAGGCTTCTATGTGAACAATAATAGTTTTTCTAAACTTTTGGATGACAATTTTTTTTTCCTTCGATTCAATCCTTGCATCCTTACCATCTTTGATTGATGAAAATAAAGCTTTGATTGAGAATATAAATGAGGATATTAATGTTATGTTGCATTCAAATTCAATGGAGAATATGGTTTTAATACCTAATGATAATCATGTTGAATAAATTGATTATATTTTCTAGATTCATGATGATTTAAATTCTCATAAAGATTTGGCATTGTCTTATAATTTGGGTCATGAAGAGGAAGGACTTGCTGTTCACACTTGCCTCTTAATAAATCTATTTCTGCTCCCTCTCTTACAATTGTTGATGCTTATTTGGCTTTAAAGATTCTAATGTCTTGGAAGAAGGATAACTAATTTCTAATCAGAAGATTTCTCCTAAGTCTGTGACTAATGTTGTTAAATCCTTCTCGGATGATGATTTCATGGGAAAAATTGGTTTCCAAACTTATCATGCTAAAAAAGACAAAAAATGTTAAAATTCCCTCCCAAATTGCCAAGAAATACTAGATCAATTACTCCCTCCTCCTTTCTTAATTAACCTTTTCTTAACCCCTTTTTATTTCTTTATGTTTAATTTTATTGTTTGGAAGAAGGATCATTACCCTCTCGATTCATAACCGTATTAGAAATCTTTGTCGTATACATAATATTTCTTTACTTATTTATTCTTGAGTCTCTTATTCATGCTAACAAAATTAACCATATTATTAGAATGATTAGTTTCAATAAATTTTTCCCTAATGTCAGTAATTAGATTTGTTATTTTTGGAATAACTTTGTAGTGGTTTCTATTCTTGATGATTTTGAATAAGTTGTCAATGCTCAAATCTCTTATGGTGATTATTGTGTTTTAGGCTTAGATCTAATAAAAATCTTCTTTGGGATAATTTGACCAATTTTGCTACACAATAAACCTTGGTTTGTTGGTGGTGATTTCAACACTATTTTATGCACTTCTAAATGAAGTGGTGATTGCTCTCATTCCATGGAAGAATTTTCTAATATGATCCTTGATTGTAATTTGATTGATATTGGTTTTAAAGGTTCTAATTATACTTGGAAAAACTCTAGACTTTGACAAAGGTTGGATCAGATGCTTTTTAATACTCATTAGATTACTCAATGACATATTATTTCTGTCGATCATTTAAATAGAACCTTGTCTGATCATGCTCCTCTTTTAGTTTCTATTAAAGATAATTCTAATAGATTAAAAAAATTCTCTCCTTTTAGATTTCATAACATGTGGATTCAACATATTGATTTTTTTAATGTTGTGTCTAATAATTGGAAAACTCCTTTACATCTAGATAATTCTATTATGGGGATGAATAGATTTTGGTTTAAGCTTAAAAGGCTTAAACAAAATATGGGTTGGTGGAACAAGTATTATTTTAAAATTGTTTTTGCTAATATCAAAGATATGGAAAAATTGGTTTGTGATTGAAGTCTCTATTATTTTTTGATTTTCTAAGATTAAGGACTCGAAAGTTAAAGTTGCTTATTAATTTTCAAAATATGGAAGACACTTATTGATGCCAAAAAAGCTAGTAAACACATTATGGATGGTGACATGAATACTTGCTATTTCCATGCTTTAGTTAATAAAAAGAGACCCTTAAATAATATTCAAAAAATTAAAGATGATAATGCAAAATAATGATATTAAAGATTTGGTTATTAATTACTTTAGAAATATATTTAATAAGAGTTACTCTTATGAAACTATTTCTAAATCGCACTTGATTCCTTATATTATTACCAATGATGATAATGATTTGCTTACTATTGTGCCTAATGAAGATGAAATTTTTAATGTTCTTAATAGCATGAACATAGATTATGCTGCTGGTCCGGAGAGTTTTACTACTCAATTTTCTCAAAATTGTTGGTTTATTATTAAAAATGATTTTATTGAGGTTGTGGTTGATTATCTTAATGGTAATCCTTTTCCTAGATATTTTTCTAGCACTTATATTATTCTCATACCTAAGAAAGATAATCCAGACTATTGGAGTGATTATAGACCTATTAGTCTTTGCACCTTCTTCAATAAGCTCATTTCCAAAATTCTTACCAACAGGCTTAGTTCTTTACTTCATAAGATTATCTCTCTCAACTAAATTGATTTTGTTAGAGGTAGATCTATTTTTGATAACATTTTACTTGCCCGGGAATTAATTCATGACTTAAATGCTAAGACTAGAGGTGGAAACATTCTTTTCAAATTAGATATTACCAAAGTTTTTGATAATATCTCTTGAGATTTCCTTTTCCATATTTTGATTTTATTTGGGTTTTCTAAAAAATTTACTTTTCTTATTAAAAATTAAATTAATAATGCCTGGTTTTCTATTTTCTTAATGGGGAAGCTTTGAGCTTCTTACCTTTTTCACATGGCTTAAGACAAGGGGATCCTTTATCTCTTTTATTTATTATTGCTATTGAGTACTTATCTAGAGCATCAATAAGTTATTTTAAACAATCCTAGAATGTACTACAAAACTCTTGGTGGTCTTTTGTTTCCCACTTAAGCTTTGTAGATGATTTCATTATTATTTTTACAATGCTTGTATTCAACATATCAAGAACCTCAAGATTTTTAAAATAAATTTGGTAAAGAAAGTGGTCTTTCTATCAATGATAGCAAATGATGTTTTATTATTTCTTCAAGTATCTATAATAATAAAATCAATCAATTTTGGTATATCACTAATTTTAAACATCAACACTTTCCTATTAAGTACTAGGGTGCTCCTCTATTTAAAGGTCCAAAATGATCCCATCTTTTTGATGAGTTAATTCAAAAAATTATAAATAAAATTTTTGTTTAGAATTTCATTTTCCTTTGGTGGTAGGCTCAATATTCTTAATGCACTCACAATTCTATGCCTCTTTATTTGATTCAAACTATTATTCCCACTAATTCTACTCTTATTAGAATTGAACGCTTGCTTAATAAATGTTTTTGGCGATCCAATAATTCTATTAAAAGAATGCATTGGGCATCCGCGCATAAATGTTGTGGTCCTTTGGGTGAAGGTCGTCTTGGTTGCAAACCTATTCATGAAGCTATGAAAACCTTCTTTGATATGCTCTGGTGAAATTTTATAAAGAATGATAGCCTTTGGGAAAATTTTATGATGGAAAAATATTGCTAAGGAAAACACCCTCTTATCTATGCTTATAAAGTTGGTGACTCTCCAATTTGGGAAAGGCATTGCTCCATTAAATGGGTTGTTGAATCATTAATATCTTGGGCTATTCATTTGGGCTCTTCTTTCTTTTGGCAAGACAATTAGATTGACAATGGCTCTATTGACTCCCTTTAATCTATGCTATCAAAGTTAACTCTTTTGGCTTAATAACAATAGAATTAAAACAAACTTGAGAACTACATTCCTATTTCTATTTTTGACAAGTTTTACAACATCACTATCTTTTCTAATAAACCTAATAAAATTTTTTTCAAGCTCTTTTGCATTGGCTATTTCATTCTTAAAGAGGTTTGGAATTTTATTAGAAATAAACAAAACACCTCTAATGTTTTCATTAAACTTTGGAACAATATCACTCACATTTCTTATTTTATTTTAGCTTGGAGGATTTTGAATAACTTAATTCCTATAGATTCTTTGCTATGGCTTAAAGGGTTTTATTTACCTTCTAAGTGCTATTGTTGCTTTCATATTTAAAATGTTAATCATGTTTTTGTTGATGGTGCTATTACTTCCAAACTTTGGATATGGTTTGATGATTTATTTAACACTAACTATTTTCATGGCTCTCTTTCGTTATATCAACTTCTTGAAGTTTGTTTCCATAAAATTGTGAAAGGTCATATGAAAGTTTTAATTGTTATTACCCTTATTTGCTTCATTTGGCTGGATAGAAATAATTCTAAATATCGAAGCATCCCTATGAACCATAAAAGAATCCTTGCTAGAACTAAATAAAAAAATTCATGCTTTGTTTAATGCAAATTTAATTAGTAATCTTCATTTTAGAGGTTATAAATTTATGGCTGAGAAATTGGGTATCACTTTGCTTAATGACCCTTCCTACAAGAGTATTAGGATTATACATTGGATTAAGCCTAAAGAAAATTTTATTAAGATCAATATTGATGCTTATGTTTCCCCAAATAAATATGGTTATGGTGGAATTCTTAGGGATTCTAAGGTATTGTCATTTGTGCTTTCGCCTACCGCCTCAAAGCTTGTTCTATTATTTATGCTGAACTCATGGCTATTAATAAAGCTAATGAAATTTGTTTAAGCAAATGCCTCTTTAATATTTGGATTGAAGTTGATGCTCTTCATTTACTTGATATGCTCAATAATAATAAAATAGGGAATGCTAACTTATTTTATCTTTTTAATCATACTAAAATGCTTCTTTCTCAAGTTTGCTACAAATTTTCTCACATTCTTTGTGAAGGTAATGCTTGTACTGATTTCCTGGCTAATTTAAGAGCTAAATTAAATGAGGTCACTTTATTTGATAACCATAGCTTACTTAAGCATCTGCATGGTCTAGTCAATCTGGATAACACTGGACTGCCTTACCTCAGATTTTAACTATCGGTTATTTTGTTGATCATATTGCTATGGTGGTTTTATTCAGTCTATTTTTTGGTTTTTTTTGTACTTCCCTCACCAGGAAGTGGTTTTTGCTATTTTTCTTTAGGTTCGTGGTCAATCTCACATTATATGAAAGCTTCTTTGTTGGTTTCAGTTTATTTCTAAAATTAAACCCCCTTCCTCATTACCCCATTATATACTTGATTGGCACTTATTTGGGTCATAGTCATGTTATTTTTAAATGGTTTTCCTACCCTCTAAGACTGGTGGTTTTCTTTTTATGGCTCATGCTATGCTTCTTTTGTCAAACATCTAGTGATGTTTTGGGGGTCTCCTATTGGGTTGTGGTTGTACCTGATTTGGTCTACCCCTTATACTAATTGATGTTGGGTTTGCCTCAAGTTTTGGCTGGCTATTACCTTATTTTAATTAGATTTTTGACTGCTATGGTTGGATGGATGCTGCAATTTACTTCTTCCATCTACCTGACTATTTTGGTGGTCATTTTTTTGTGGTTGCTATTGGTCTCTTCTGGTTTGGCTTAGTTTTGGGCTTTTTGGTGGTTGTTGTTCTCCTTTCTTGGTTTTTCTTCGGGGCTTCTGCTGGTTGGTTTTTCCCTCTACCATGTCGATTTGAGGTAGCTTCTTTTTGGTTGTTTCCCTCCTATTTTTTCTTTTGTGGTAATTTTCTACTTAAGGTTTGGATGGGGCTTTGTTTGACTCTAGCCTTGTTCCTTTCCTCGCCGATTTGCTGCTTGTGGTTGGGTGGTTCTCTTTGGCATTTTATACTTTGGATTTTTATCTAGCTGAGTGACAACCAATTTTGTTTCTTGCTTTTTTAGAGATCTCTAGGTGAGTTGTGGCTATGCCTACTGTTGTTCTTTCCCTCTATTTTGGGCTCTGTATTGGGCTAACCTCTTATTTTGGTTGGTTGCTCTCTTTACTGAATTGGAACTTTTGCTGCTGTGGTTGGTTATTGTTGGGTGGCAGCTATTAGTCTCTTCAGGATTTTCTTAGCTTTGGTTTTTTTAATTCTTTTTGATTATTTTCCTAGTTTGAGATGGTGTTTTCTTTTTGTTGGTTGTTTTCTCTGTTGACTGGTATGTGGACAGCTGCTTTGTGGTTTTATTTTTCTTCTAGTCCTGGGTTTCTATTTAGTGGAAGAGATGGTTGTGGCTATTTTTATCTATGCCTATTAGTTTGCTGGCTACTGCTCCTCTGACTGGATTGGTTTGGTGTTTGCTGAGGGCTGGTTGTGTCTCTCTACGACTTGGTGTCTTGGGATTGGATGTTGTCTTGCCTTGGATGCTTGTGCCCTGGCTTGGTGTCTTGGGATTTAGGTTGGCTATTGCTATAGAATCCCTCTGGTTTATTTTGCTCTCCTTATTTCCTCATATTTGTGTCTTTCTCGGTGATGCTGGATTTGTTATTTTTCCTACTGCCTTGGTGGTGGTTTTGATGGTAATTTTTGGATGCCCTCTTGGTCTCCCTATGGCTTTCCTCTCTCTGGTGTTGCTTATCTTTATCTATTTTGCTATTTGGGTGGAGGTTTTTCCCTTGGATTTAGATTGCTAGTGCTCTAGAGATAGTCGTGGGTTGTTGTTATGCCTTTGGGGTTGTTTTGTTGGGTGTTGTTACCCCAATTCATGTTGACTACTCCTTTTCTGTGTTTCTCCTCCTTTTGGTGGTGGCTATCGTGGAGTTACTGCTTGATTTTCTTAGCTTGGCCACTAATCCTGCTGTAACTTCTTGGTTGCTAGCTTTATGTGATTGGTCTATTGTGGGTTTTGGTTGGTGGGTTGGCTGATGGCTGGCTACTTTCTGTATTTGTTTGGTGCAGGACGTAGATCACTATAGACTATTTTTCCTAAGATGGTTTGCTTATATCAGGTATGCTGGCTATGATGGCCTTGATGTTTCCTCATATCTTCTCTCTGGTTGGTAGCATTACATATGACTGTAACCCTTCTCAGGAAGTTTGGATGCTCATATGTATTGCCACTTGAGATAATCTTAAGAGCCCGAGCCTTCTTTCTCTTCTCTAAATTATTTACTTTATCTTTTTCCCTTGAGCTATGATTATTGCTTTTGTAGTGCTTTGAAGAATTCTTTTGCAGGTTGGAACTTTATAGATGGAATTAGCTTTACTCAGTCAACTCAAGTGTTGTTATTGTGGATCTTGCTTATCTTGCTTTCTCAAAGGGATCAAGAGTCACGACTAGTCCTTTCACGATGAGCAATATTAGTCTTATTCTGTCTTTTTCTCATATGCTTTTTAGCTATTGTATTTATTTTTGTTTTTCTTTTATTTCTTTTTCTATTCTACTGTACTTAGATGGGGGTTTAGCTCTTTAGGTTTCTTATAGCTCTCAGAGCAGTAGAACTTTGAGCTTTACCTCTATTAAGGACATTATATCTTTTCCTTTGATGTTAATAAAATTCAAACTTTCCCAAAAAGAAAAAATCTTAAACCCTAAACCCTAAACCCTAAACCCCAAACACTGAACCCTAAACCCTAAACTAAACCTAAACCCTAAACACTAAACTATATACCCTAAACCCTAAAAACCTAAAAACCTAAACCTAAACTTAATAAAACCTAAAAATAAAATAAATAAAAAAACCAAAACCTCAACACAATAATAAAATAAAATAAAATTAAAACCTAAACTAAAACCTAAAATAAAAAAAATAAAAACTAAACTAAAATAAGATAAATAAAAACCTAAACTAAATTTAAAAATAAAATAAATTTTAAAATAAAAAACCTTAATAAAATAAAAATTAAACCTAAAATGAAAAATAAAATAAACCTAAAATAAATTAAAAAAAATTAAATAAAAACCTAAACCTAAAAAAAACCTAAAAATAAATAAAAAAATCAAACCAAAACCCTAAACTAAAAAAAAACTTAAACTTAAAATAAAAATAAAAGTCACAAAATAAAGTAAAACTAAACTAAAATAAACTAAACTAAAATAATTAAAACATAAACCTAAACCAAAAATAAACTTAACCTAAACGTAACCATAAACTAAATAAAATTAAATAAGCTAAAAGTAAACCTAAACCCAAACTAAAAAATAAAACATATAAATAAACCTAAAATAAAAACATAAAACCTAAACTTAAGAAAATAAAATAAAAGCCTAAACCTAAACCTAAAAATAAAAAAAATAAAACCTAAACCTAATAAATAAAATAAAATTAAACTAAAAAATAAACCTAAACCTAAACCTAGATTGAAAAATAAACTAAAATAAATAAACCTAAAATAAATAAACCAAACTAAATAAAAATTAAAATAAACATAAATAAAAATAAAAAATAAAATAAACTAAAATAAATAAAAAATATACTAATAAATAAAATAAATCTAAACCTACCAATTTAATTAATAATAAAATATTTAAAAAATAATTAAATAAAACTCTAAATCCTAAACCCTAAATCCTAAACCCTAAACTCTAAACCCTTAACCCTAAACTCTAACCTTAACCCTAAACCCTAAACCCCAAACCCTAAACCCTAAACCCTAAACCATAAACCATAATCAAACCCTAAACCCTAAACAGCCCGAAACCCTAAAACCCTAAACCCTAAACCCAAAACTAAACTAAACCTAAACTAAATCTAAACTTACTCTAAACCCTAAAACCTAAACTAAACCCTAAACCAACTATAAACCCGTTAACTAAACCTAAACCTAAAATCCCTAAACCCTAAAGTTTAAACACTAAACCCTAAACCCTAAATCCTAAACCCTAAACCCTAACCCCTAACCCTAAACCCTAAACCCTAAAACCCTAAACCCTAAAACCATAAACCCTAAACCCTAAAAACCTAAACCTAAACCTAAAAATAAATAATAAAACCTAAACCTAAAAAATTAAACAAAATAAAACTAAACTAAAAAATAAACATAAATATGAACCTAAACGATAAAATAAACTAAAATAGAAAACCTAAACTAAAATAAATAAACCAAAAATAAATAAACTAAACTAAATAAAAAAGAAATAAACCTAAAAATAATAAAAAATAAAATAAATTAAAATAAATAAAAAATAAACTAAAAAAACTAAATAAACCCAAACCTACCGGTTTACTTAATTTAGAAAATAATAGGAAAATTAATTAAATAAAAAAATCCTAAACCCTAAAAGCTAAATCCTAAACCCTGAACTCTAACCCTAACCCTAACTCTGACTCTAACCCTAAACCCTAAAACCTAAACCCTAAACTCTAAACCTTAAACCCCAACCCTAAATAATCCTAAACCCTAAAACCCTAAACCCAAAACCCTAAACCTAATCCCTAAACCCTAAATCTTAAATCATTACACTAAACCCTAAAACCCTAAATCCTAAACCTTAAACTAACCCTAAACCCTAAGAAAACCCTAAACCCTAAACCTAAACCCTAAAAATCCTAATCCTTAAAGCCCAAACCCTAAACCCTAAACCTAAACCATTAACCCTAAACTCTAAACCCTAAACCCTACTCTAAACATTAAAACCTTAAACCCTAAACCCTAAACCCGAAACCCTAAACCCAAAATCCAAAACCCTAACCCTAAATCCTAAACCCTAAGCCTAAAACCCTAAGAACCCTAAACCTTAAACAATAAACACTAACCCTAAAAATAAAAAATAATAAAAAATAAAAACTAATCTAAAATAAAATAAATAAAATCCTAAAGTAAACTTAAAATAAAATAAACATTTAAATAAAAAAATGAAATAAAATAAAAACTAAACCTAAAATAAACATTAATTAAATCAAAAATAAAAAGAAATAGAAATAATAAAAAAACCTAAACTTAAAAAATAAACCTAAAAATAAAGATAAAATAAAACCTAAACTCTAAACCTAAAAAAAATAAACCTAAACTAAAATAAATAAAACCTTAACCTAAATCTAAAATAAACTAAGCCTAAACATAAACCTGAACTAAATAAGATAAAATAAACTAAAAATAAACCTAAACCAAAACTAAAAAATAAAACCTAAAAAGAAACCTAAAAATAAACCTAAAAGAAAAACGTAAAACCTAAACAAAATAAATATAATAAAAACCTAAACCTAAACTTTAAAATAAAAAATAAAACTTAAACCTAAAAAATAAAATTAAAATAAAACTAAACTAAAAGATAAACCAAAACCAAGAAGTAAACTAAAATAAAAAATATAAACTTAAATAAATAAACTAAACTAGATAAAAATATAAATGAACCTAAATAAAATAAAATCCACAAACTTAAACCTAAAACAACTTAAACCTAAATGACCAAAGACCTAAAACCCAATCCTAAACCCTAAATCCACCTAAATACCATAACCATAAACTTAACTAACAAACCCAAACATAAGTTGTTAAACCCTAAAGCCTAAACAAACCCTAAACCCAAAACCCCCCAAGCCTAAAACCCTAAATACCTCGGAGTGCTGGATATGATGGTGGATATGGAGGTGGTGGTTATGGAGGCAAGATCTGTAGGTGCCGGATCTGGAGGTGCTTATGGATCTAGAGGTGTTGGTGGATGTGGAGGTGGTGGTTATTGAGGTGGGAGGAGTGATAAAGGTTACAATCTTGGTGGTTGTG
Organism: Cymbidium sinense; assembly: GCA_021442155.1. Taxonomy (NCBI): domain Eukaryota; kingdom Viridiplantae; phylum Streptophyta; class Magnoliopsida; order Asparagales; family Orchidaceae; genus Cymbidium; species Cymbidium sinense. The sequence goes on from CM038214.1 coordinate 155,870,293, forward strand.
AAGGGATAGATCGAGGATATGATGGCAGATCATGCTACTCGAGAGACGCTTAAGATTCTAATGGGAACTAGAGAAACTGAATAATGGTCGATCTGATCTATTGCTTATGGAACTATGTCTTTTTAGTAGAGACGGTTCTAGTTATCTAGGGTTTTTGATTTGCACTATGCGTATCATTTTTAATCTATATCATCGCTTATATCATATAAAACTTGGTCTGCTATTTGGTTGAAGAAATCAAAAAGAAGAAATGTTGAATCATAATTTATTCTCTATTAAAAAAACCTTAAACCTAAACCCCACCCCAAACCTCTTAAACCATAAAATCTAAAACTAAGCCCTCATCAACTAAACTAAACCTAAACCTAAACTAAACTAAACTAAACCCTAAATCACAACTACTAAACTAACTAAATCCAAATCCTAAATCTAAACTAAACCAACCTAAACTAAAAAATCCTCTCTTCTTGTCCCACCCTATTACCTCCCACAAACTAACCCTAAACCCTACCAAAACCTAAACCCTACTGATCTCAAAACCTAAAAAACCCTAAAACTCAAAAATCATAATGACGTAAACCCTAAATCCTAAACTAAACTTACCTTAAATCACTTACTGGCCCCTAAACTCTAAATATATTCCCTCCTCATTAACTACCCTGAGGCTATAAATCTAAAACCATCTCAGATCACAGGCTAAACCCTGGGCCTACTATCCTGGGCCATGACCCACCTGGATCCTCTATTAAAACTCCCTGATTTCTTCCCTGATTCTAACCTATAACCTTAAACCATGGGCTCTCTCTAAATATCTGACCTTACTAAAATATCTCCCTCCCTTTCTATGATATAACTTAAACCCTAACTCTTTTAAAAACCCTACCCTAACTAACCTTATAACTTAAACTAAACCATAAAAACCTTAAACTAAAACCACAAGCTAAACCATAAAACAAAATCCTAAACCCTAATCCCTAAAGCCTAAATTCAAAATTGTAAATCCTAAACTAATCATAAACCTTAAGCTAACCCTAAACCCTAAACCTTAAACCCTAACTGTAAACCTTAAACATTAAAACCTTAAACTCTAAAACATTAAACCCTAAAACCCTAAGCACAAAACCCAAAACCTAAACCTAAAGGAACTAAAAAACTAAAGCTAAACCCTAAAAGCTAGTAAACCTAAACCTAAATCTAAACCCTAAGAATGGTCAAAATCTTGATGGCAGAAACATCATCATCAACTAGGCTCAATCTAGATCTCGTCATGGAGGTGAAGGCGGAGTTGGTGGTAATCATAGTGGTGGTGGAGGATCTGGAGGTGCTGGTGCATATGGAGGTGGCGGTTATAGAGGTGAGATGAGCGATGGAGGTTATAACCGTGGTGGTAACGGAGGGAGAGATCAGTACTTGAGAGATGGGGGTGGTTCAGATGAGAACTGGAGAATCTAAAAAATGTATGATCCGATCTACTACTTATGGAATTATTGTTTCTGTAGGAATGGTTCTAGTTATCTGGGCATTTTATTTACTCAATGCATGCTCATTTTCATCATAAATGTGTCTTACAAAACTTGGTGTCCTACTTGCTTGATGAAATAAAAAAAAAGAAATGTTGAATATGAATTTATTCTCTGTTAAAAAAACATAAACCCCAAACCCTAAACCCTAAACCATAAACTAAAACATTAACCCTAAACCTAAAACCAAAACCTTAAACTCCCCTAAACCCTAAACCCTAAAAACCCTAAACCCTAAACCCTAAACCCTGTACTAAAAACCTTAAACCCTAAACCCTAAACCTTAAACCCTAAACCCTATATCCTAAAACCTACAACCCTAAGCCCTAAACCCTAAACCCCAAACCCCTAAACCCTAAACCCTAAACACTAAACCCTAAACTAACCCTAAACACTAAACCTTAAATGCTAAAAACCTAAAAATGTAAACCTAAATAAAATAAAATGAAAAAATAAAAAAATCCTAAAAAAAAAACCTTAAACTAGAGCTCTTGAGATTTGCCTTCAAAATGGCTGGCTCAATATTTAGATTGAGGTGGATGCTCTTTATTGATCTTTGACTACCACCAAAATGAAATGTACTACCTCCTCAAGCAAACTAGAGCCCTTCTTTCCCAATTGAATTTTAACATCACTCATGTTTGGCATGAAGGAAATGCTTGTCGACTACCTTGCCAATCTGCTAGATCAGATGGTATCATCTTCTTTGATCAACTCACCTTACCCAAACACTTGTGTGGGCTGGTTAACTTAGACTATTCTAGGATTCCTTATCTTAGAACTTAATCTAACCTTTGATGTTTACTGTCCATTCATCTTTTAACTATATGCCTCTTTATCTTATGGCTTTCTATTCCTTTTTGTGTCTTTTGTGGATGATTCACATGGATATTACTTACTATCTTGATCTCTGTGCCATGATTTGGTGTTTTAATAGCTTATCCTTTATTTGGAGGCTCTCTGCTTTTGGCATTTACATTGATAAAATCTGTTGAGCTATGTGCATACTAATACCCTGCATTGTTATTTTGTTGAGCTATGTGTCAGCTGCTATTGGTTTTATAACACCACTTCTATTTGGGATTTTAATATCAATGATGTCTTCATTCCTAATCCTAGGGGCTTAATCGTCTGGATGGAGATATTTTTTTGATGGGTTTAGCTACTGCCATTAATTTCTACAACCTGTTTCAAAGATATTACTTGGAGCATCTTAGTTACCTATGTTGTTTCTATGCATTGTATTAGTGTTCATTATGCTGGTTGCAATATTTATTTTGATGATTTCTTGTTAGGTTGTTGGATTTTAGATAATGGTTGGTGGTGGCTTTTGACATCTTGTCTCTCCAGATCTTGGGCATGATATTCACTCTAACTCTAGCTTTGGTGACATTTTCCTTTTGTTTAAAGTTATCTTTTATTTTATTTTTTTAAATGAAGAGGCTTTTGGCCTTTTGCGATATTTATCTTCTTGGCTGTCCATCGGAATCTGGACCCCATTTAGCCTGGTCTCTTTGGAAACCATTTTTTGATTCAGCAGAGTCCCTTTGGTGGGATCTTGTTGTGCGAGGCTTTCTTCTTTACTTCCATCTGCCAAGGTTGTTTTCAGCTTTCTTACAACTTCGACCTCCTTACCTCAGACTTGTGCAAAACTTTGATATTACTTCTTGGTTATCTTTTATGCCACTTTTACTTTGCCTAGGTGGAATCTCTGGCATTCTATTATTTCTTTATGCACTATTTATTTTTTGACTGGATGGAGTGTCTTGATTGATTTATTTTGTTCGATATCCTTTTTTAGATGTTTTGAGATTGGGACTTTGGTCAATCTCTTTTCTTTTTTGAGAGAATTTGTTTTTCTTTGGTAGTTTCTCTTGCTCCCCAATGGATTTTCATGTTTGCCTCTCTTCTTGGTTTTTACTTTGTTTTCCCTCTCATTCTGGGCCTTGCTGCTAGACTATATTTTTTGATTTGGAAAGGTTTTGTTATTCCTTTCAATGCTAGTCATTGGTTTTTTGGGACCTATTTCCAGATTGTTTTCTTTGTGACTTCTGGATGTTTTTTTATTCTTACTTTTCCAACATTTGTGTTATTATCGGATGTTTTGATCACACTGTGCTCTTTTCATCATGGTTTTATTTTCCATAGTCAAAATTCTTCTCTTTTATTATGGGATCAATTTTCTTTCAGTTTGGATTTCCTTAATGGCTTCTCATAGCCTTTACTATGGTTGTGGGTTTAGCGCTTTTGATCGACTTTCTGGAAGGTTTTTCTATTTATTATCCTTTGAACCCTTTTATACCATTGTTGGATTTTGGATTTTAGGGTCCTTTATAGTGGTCTTTGTGGTTATTATCTTCCCTACTTTTTTGCTTTTCCTATTTTTCTTTGTTAATAATTGATCTTATTGTCTTCTCTTGCTTCTATTTTGTCCCACTTGGTTCTGTTAACATTATCATCCACGTGATTTTCCATCGATTATTTGGATCTTTATGCTTTTGGGTGGACTTGGCGACTTGTTGGTATCTTGCCTTGGTTGTTGGTGGATTAATACTCTACATCTTTGTCTCACGGGGTTTTGGTTTGTTTTGTTCGCAAGTCTCTATTAAAGTTGTTGATTGCTTGGTGGAATTTGCTTTGAACCCCTTATTGATTTATTATATGCATATCATCCAATTCATTGGTCTACTTTATACTATTTTCTCCATCTTCTTTTAGTTAAACTTGTATCTCTTGCATTGTTTATCTTGGATGGGTGGCTTTATGGCAAGCTAGCTAGTTTTTGTTGTCTTGTTTGTTTCTTGCCTTGGATATTTGCTATCTTGGTTTTTCAGAACACCTATGTTGGCTCCATCTTTGTTGGCTATAGGACTTCAGGGTCCTATGTTCTAAGTTGTTTCGACATTCTTTGTTTTGATGGTTTTGGTGATTGCTATCTCGGTTCTTTCCTTCAGATACCTATTTTATGCTCTATCTATTTGGTTATTAACTATTGCAATGTCTACTCGATTGAGAGGTTTTATATTCGTCCCTTCCTATCTTTGATGTTTGCTTCTTGATTCTTTGTCTTGGCTGGTTTTGGCCTTGGTTATCTACTGTCTTGCTTTTTCTGGATTCTAATGTTGATACTCATTTGAATCCACTTTTGATCTTTCTTGGTGGGTTCAAATGTTGCATTAACTTTTTCTTGTTGGGTTATTTCATACATCTTTGTTTATGCCATTGTTCATCTCTTGATTATTATGATCTACATTATCTCTTTGTCTCTATTCCCATCTTGGCTGGTTAAGTTTGTGCGTATGCAGATTGATTGAATGTTGCTACCTTTTCTTTTCTCTTTGTTGTTTTTTGATCTTATCAATTTCGGTCACGAATCTTTTCTGGGCCTCTGCTTTACTTGGTGCTCTTTTTGGTAGGTTGCAGTCTATTTCATGTGTTGGGCTATGCTGCCTTCCTTTATAATTGCTTTTTCCCAATTACTGATATGGATATTAATACGGGGGTTGTTTCTTGGCCTAAAAGACTCATATATATATATATATATATCATATGTTTGGGATGGTGCTAATTATAGGCTCATTGACTTGATTAGCGAGATTTTACAAGTTGCCTCCTCTATTTTCTTGTGGAGGGATTATATGCGGCTTTTATCTTCTTGGATATGACTTTTCATGAGGTTCGGCAAAGATGTTTCATTCTCATATGTTTATGTATTCTCATGTGGGTGACTATATTGATGATACTTTTCTTGAATGGGACCCCATCCTTGACTCTTTGCAATTTCCTCTCTATATTAGATATGGTTTTGTTTAGGTTTCTGATTAATAAAGCTCACAATACTTTCAACAACTAGCTGTTATCTCCTCACAGGTTTGTTGGCTATGATGGTTGTGATGATCTCACTCCTTTTGGTTTGGTTGTAGCTCTTAATGTAACCCTCAGTTTGGATGCTCATATTTGCATCCTAACTTAGTGTGAGCACAGCCTTCTATCACAATTCCTTATTATCATTCTAAGCTTATGTTGTTTTCATTTATCCTTTTGTCTGTATTACTTTAACTGTTCTAATCTCTTTCTTATTACAATTTTGTAGGTTATTCTCCCTTGTCCTCTTGCAGGTTTGCTCCATATTGTCATGCATTCTCACGTCCTCCAGAGCATTGGCTGTAATCTTCCTTTGGCTTATTATGTTAATCAACTTGTATCTTTTGATTGCTTTAATGTCTTCCTTTGCTTTTGGATGTACTTAGATAGGGTTTTACTCCTTAGGGCGATTGTAGCTCTTTTGTAGTTAGTTTATCCCCTTTAAGGATTTTGTATCCCTCTTTTTGTGGCAATAAAATACCCCTACATGGGATTTCCCAAAAAAAAAAACCCCTAAGCCGTCAACACTAAACCTGCAATCCTAAAACCTAAACCCTAAATCCTCAAAAATCCTAAACCCTAAACAAACCACCTAAAATTAAACCATCTAAATCCTAAACTAACCTAAACCCTAACCCTAAACTTAAATATAAACTAACTCCTAACTACTAACCTAAACCTCTCTAAACCCACTCCTAACCTCCCAACTACTACCTACTTAAATATACCCACCCTACCACCCACTAAACTCCCACCCTCTATTCAACCTCCACCCCCTTACCATACTCCTACTAACCTCTCTACCACTCTAAACCCAACTCTAATACAAACCAAACCACTAAACTTTCTCCTAAATTCTAAATCCTAAAACCTAAATTAACAGTAAACCATAAGCTAACCCTAAACCCTAAACCTTAACTATAAACCCTAAACACTAAAACCTTAAACCCTAAAACCTTAAACTCTAAAACCTTAAACCCAAAACCCAAAACCCTAAACCACAACCCTAGCTAAACCTTAACCTAAAGTAACTAAAAAATAATGCTAAACCCTAAAATCTATTAAACCTAAACCTAAAGCTAAACCCTAAGAATGGGCAGAATCTTAATGGCAAAAACATCATCATCAATGCTCCTGATCAGCCATGGAGGTGAAGGTGGAGGCGGTGGTTATCGTAGTGGTGGTGGGGGATCTGGAGGTGGCGGGACGAGCGACAGAGGTTATAGTCGTGGTGGTGGCAGAGGGAGAGGTCAGGGATATCATGGCAGATAAAAACTTAAACTTAAAAAATAAATGTTAATCTAAAACCTAAAAATAAATAAAAATTAAAATCTAAACACTAAACTAAAAAAAGACATAAACATAAAATAAAAATATAATAAACTAAAACCTAAACTAAAATAAATAAAACCTAAACCTAAACCTAAAATAAACTAAACCTAAACTTAAATCTGAACTAAAAAATAAAACCTAATGATAAACCTAAAATAAAAACCTAAAACCTAAACCTAACAAAATAAAAAAAAAATGAAAACCTAAATGTAAAAAAAAATTAAAACTTAAACCTTAAAAAAAAAAATAATAATAATAATAAATAAACTTAATATAAATAAACTAAATAAAAACAAAAATAAACCTAAATAAATTTTAAAAATAAATAAACTAAAATAAATAAAAAATATACTAAATAATCGTAAACCTACCGTCTTACTTAATTTAAGAAAAAAGGAAATTAAAAAATAATCCCTAAACCCTAAATCGTAAACTCTAAACCCTAAAAACCCTAAACCCTAAATCCTAAACACTAAACCATAAACCCTAAACCCTAAACCCTAAAATTTAAGCCCTAAAATAACCACAGACCCTAAACCTCACTAAATACTACCCTACATAAACCATACCCACTCACTGAGCCTAACTGGGCCCTAAACCTAAATCCTGGGCCCTGGGCCCTCTAAACTCCTTGTGCTGGGCCATATGCTCACTCCAAACACCTTTCCCAACCATGGGCCAGCCATAAACTCTAAACCTGGGCCCTAAAACCTTCCTATAACCTAAACCCTCCCTTCCTACTCCTCTATAACCCAGGCCCTGGGCTCTGCAACACTGAGCCTAACCCTGAGTGTTCCCTATCTTGGGCCATGACCCAACTATAAACCCTAAACATGACCCTGAGCCCTACCAGATACCCTACTCTAACTACCTTCCCCATCTTAACTACCATGGCTTGCCCTGACCATGACCCTAAATCTTAAAACCTGGGCTTACTAAATGGCTAAACCAAATGACCCCAACTCTGGAGTCCTAACTGGGCCCTAACTGAACTGAGCCCTAATAATTGATGGGATCTAACCACTAAAGGCCCCAGACTGACCCACTGGGCCCAAAACCTGACCTATCTAAGGCCCAAACCCTGACCTGGGCCCTGGGCCCAAGGCCCTGGGCCCTGGGCCCTAAATACCTATGACCTAAACCAAACCACTAACCAGTCATCCTCCCACCTTTACTTTAAAATAAATCTTCCCTCCTAAACTCCTAACTAACCTAAACTTAAATCCTAAACCTAAACCAAACCTAAACCCAAAACTAAACCTAACTAAACTTAAACACAAACTGAACCCTATAAAACAAATCTAAACCCTAATCCCCTAAACCAAATCACATGGCCACTAAACCCTAAACTCTAAACCTAAACCTAAAGTAACTAAATAAATAAAAAAATAATCCTAAGCTTTAAAAGCTAATAAATTTAAACCTAAACCTTAACTCTAAGATGTGCAGATCCTTGACAGCAGGAACATCACCGTCAACCAGGCTAAAGTTAGATCTGGCCATGGAGGCAAAGGCGGAGGCAGCAATTTTTGTAGTGGTGATGGGGAATTTGGAGGTGCTGGTGGATATGGAGGTGGCATTTATGTAGGAGGGATGTGCAATGGAGGTTACAATGATGGTGTGCGAGAGGAGAGATCAAGGATGTAATGGCGGATCCACTATGAGAGGAGGGGTGGTTGATGGAAACTTGAAAGCGAAGAGCAGCATCCGATCACTACTTATGGAACTATGCCTTCTGAGAAGGTTCTAGTTATCTAGTATTTTGATTTGCTATCTGCTCATTTTTTGATCGTGTTGTCGCATCTCAGAAAACTTTGGCTATTTAATTGATGAAATCAAAAGAAGAAATATTGAATATGAATTTGTTCTCTATCCAAAAGTCATTAACCCTAAACCTAAATAAAACATAAACCCAATCCTAAAACCTAATTCACAGACCATAAACCCTAAACCCTAAACCTTAAAAATCCTAAACACTAAACCTACAAACCCTAAACCTAAACCATAAATCCTAAACCCTGACCCTAAACCCTTAACTAAAACCCCAGGCACAAACCTAAACCCTGAGCCTAAACCCAAGCCATAAACCCTAAACCCTAAACCCTAAAGCCTAAAAGCCTAAAACATAAACTAAATAAAATCTCAAAATAAAATAAACTCACCTAAACCTAAAATATAAAAAAATAAAAAAAACAACCTAAACTAAAAGCTAAACCTAAACCTAAAATAAAATAAAATTAATAAGAACAAATAAAATAAAATAAATAAAAAACCTAAACTAAACATAAAATAAAATTAATAAAAATAAAAATAAAATAAAACTAAATAATATAAAATAAAATAAACCTAAAATAAAATAAAATAAAAACTAAATAAAAATCTAAACATAAAAAATAAACCTTGAAATAAAACCTTAAAATAAATAAAAAATAAAACCTAAACCCTAAACTAAAAAAAACCAAAACATAAAATAAAAATAAAATAAACCTAACCTAAACTAAAATAAATTAAACTAAAATAAATAAAAACCTAAACCTAAACATAAAATAAACTTAACCTAAACCTAAACCTAAACTAAATGAAATAAATTAAACTAAAATAAACTAAACCTTAACCAAAACCTAAATTAAAAAAGAAAACCAAAAAATAAACCTAAAATAAAAACCTAAAACCTCAACCAAAAAAAATTAAATAATAACTGAAAGCTAAACTTAAAAATAAAAAATAAAACCTAATTCAAAAAAATTAAATAAAAATCAAATTAAATTAGAATAAATAAACTTAATAAAAATAAACTAAAATAAAATAAAAAAATAAGATAAACTAAAATTAATAATAATAAACTAAATAAACTAAATAAACATAAACCTGACACTTGGTTTAAGAAAAATTAAAATAAAAGACCCATAAACCACTTGCACCCTACCTCCCTGATCCAGACCCTAAAAAACTATTAACCACTGGACCCTAGGCCCTGACCTTCCCTAGCCACAGGCCCAAACACTAAACCCTACTCCCATCCCATGCCCTAAATGTTAAACCATACTCTAACAGGCCATAAACTTAAACTAAATCATACCCTAAATAATATGCCCCATGGAAGCGACTGACCTGGCCTCCCAGCCTGGCCTGGCCAGCAACTAGGCCTGAGCCCTGGATCCTGGGCCAAATGACCAGGCCACTGGGCCCTATCTAAACCCTGACATTCCCTGGGCCCTCCACACCCAGGCCCTGGGCCCTCAATATAAGCCACAACCTCCATGCAACTCAGGCCCTGATCCATGGGCCCTACCCAAACCTGCAAAACTCCCTGGGCCCTGGGCTCCTGGGCTTTGGGCCCTGAGCTGCTTAGGCCACTAAACTGAGGCGTGATCACTGGGCCCCAGGCTAAGACCCTGGGCCCTGAGCCTAAACCCTGATCCTGGGCCTAAGCCTAAACATATATCCTGGCGCGCCTTACCACCATGGACCTGAGCCACTGATCATAAAGTCAAAACACTAAACCTTAAACCCTAAACCCCCTGAGCCCCTGACTCTAAATGCTGGGCCCAGGCCTGGCCGGGCCCTATCACTGAGCCTGACAAACCATAACCCTACATAACTCTAAGTGACTAAATAAATAAAATAAAATAAAACTAAATGGCCTAAAATAATCATTAATCTAAAATCTAAAATAAATAAAAGATAAAACTACTAAACTAAAAGGACTTAGCTAAGATAAATTAAAATAAACCTAAACCAAAAATTAAATAAATAAAACCTAAATAAAATAAATTTAACTAATAATAAACTAAACTAAACCTACCTAAATAAACCTAAAAAACCTAGGCACAAAGATAAGATAAAACCAAAACCAAAGATCTAAAATTAAAAAACCTAAACTTAAAATAAAATAAAACTAAAATAAATAAATTTAATATAACTAAACTATACAAAGTGAGCAAATAAAGATAAAAATTAAAATAAACTAAATAAATAAAATAAAACTAAATGACTAGCCTGGAGCCTAATTTAAGAATAAACCTAAACCCTGACCATAAACCCCAGGCCCTGGGCCCTACCCTAGGCCCTAAACACTACCCTCCAAGATCTTACCTTGCACCCTAAACTAACCATGTGACCTGGGCCCATGATCCAAACCTACCCTACAAGGACAGACTCTAAATGCTAAACTAGAGCTGACCTAATCCCTGATCCCTGACCTGACCTAAGCCAATAAACATAAATCTAAAGTAACTAAATAAATAAAAAATAAAATAAAATAAAAATAAAACCTAAACCAAAAAAATAAATGTTAATCTAAAATTTATAAATAAATAAAAAATAAAACCTAAACCCTAAACTAATAAAATACTCCAACCTAAAATAAAAATAAAATAATCCTAAACCTAAACTTAAAAAAATAAAACCTAAACTAAATAAAATAAATTAAACTAAAAATAACCTAAACCTAAACAAAAAAATAAAACCTAAAAAAAACCTAAAACCTAAACCTACAAAAATAAAATAAAAACTAAAACCAAAATCTAAAAATTAAAAATAAAACATAAACCTAAAAAATAAAATAAAACCTCACTTTACCTTAAAAACCTGTAAAGAGAGATACTGCCATACCCTTGTTATTATTATTATCTCTTTGCAGGATTGGACTTACTTAATGATTTCTTTCCAGTCTGCTTTTACTGAGGATGTTAGTTTAGCTACAAGCCTGCTCTCTTTTGTGTTGAAGGATTTCAATGATGGCTCCCTTTTGAATCCCTTTTGTGTCTATGTTGTACCACTATTTTTTATTGTCTTATGTAATGGTGGGTGCAATAATTGTATTGTTGTCTTAATTATTGGTTGTTGGATTACCGGATCTTATGTCCAATAGGTTACTTCTGAGATTGTTGGCTGTTTGTTGGCTTTTGTTTTTCTGATTGCTTTTGTTGTTTGCAACCGGGCTACAACTGATCACCATATGTTTGTGGTCTATCTAAACTGCTGTTGTTTTTTTCATCTTGATTCAGTTAGACTTGTACAGATCACTGTGATTATGCTATTACCTACTTGGAAATTAACTTATGCACTGTCTATTCTAAATGGGTGATTTTATGGCCAGCTTGCTATTATTTGCTATCTTGGTTGTTGGCTGAACTGGATTATCGGGTTTTTTGCCTAGCAAGCTGCTACTAGGTTGTCTCTCATGTCCAGCAGGCTACTTTTGGGGCTATTTTTCTGATTGCTTTTGCTAACCTCACCTTCCCAACTGTGGAGAGAAAGCGCAATATTATTATTATCTCTTTGCGAGATTGGACTTACTTAATGATTTCTTTCGGTCTGCTTTTCTTGAGGATGTTGATTTAGGCGCAAGCTGTTCTTCTTTTTTGAAGGATTTCAATGATGGCTCTCTTTTGAATCCCTTTTGTATCTATGTTGTACCTCTCTTTTTTACTGGCTTATCTTATGGTGGGTGCAATATTTGTATTGCTATTTTAATTATTGGCTGTTGGATTTTTAGGTCTTATGTCCAGCAGGCTGCCTTTGAGGTTGTTGGCTATTTCTTGGCAGTTGTTTTTTTTATTGTTTTTACTGTTTCCAACCGAGCTGCAGCTAATCACCTAATGTTTGTGGTCTATTTAATCTACTGCTATTTTTTTCATCTTATTTTAGTTAGACTTATGTAGATCACTGTGATTATGCTATTACCTACTTGGATATTATCTTATGCACTATATATTCTGAATGGGTGGTTTTATGGCCTTATTGTTATTCTTGTCTTGGTCATTGTTTGGCTGGATTATCGGGTTTTATGCCTAGTAAGCTGCTACTGAGGTTGTCTCTTTGATTGTCCTTATTTGGAATTATTTGTGGTGAGGAGTAGCTTATTACCTGTGGCTTCTAGTCCATCAAATCTGCTGCTGCATTCCCATCTTGGCTCTGTTAAACTTTTGCATTTCTTGTTTGGGTTTGGGTTGTGCTGTCTTGCTTTACACTTGCTAGTTATTAACTTCTGCAATGATTATTAACAAGGGGATTGCTAACATCCGCTTATTCGATTGGGTACCTTTTTTACGGGTTATATTCACGGTCGTATACCGTGTAAGTTTCATATATGTCTCATATGTTTAGGATGGAGTTAATTACATGCTATTTGATTTGCCTTGCTGGATTTTAGCAGGCTTTTCAACTGGTTGTACTTTGCTTCTTTCTTCTGCCTGGCCTTTTCTGCTATTTTCTTTTGGTTGGTTTTCATGCTGGCCTAATTATACTCTTGGCTCTGGTGAAAAATAAGGTGGATCTGGCAAAGATGGTTCATTTTCATATGTGTAGGGATTCTCATGCCATCGTGACTATATTGATGATATTTATTCTGCATGGGATCCCCTTTCCCATTCTGCTCTTTACTGTATCCTTTTCTATTATGTTTATGGCTTTATTTAGGTTTGTAGGTACTAAGTCTCAAAAGACTTTTAACAAATGGTTACTATCTTCCCACAGGTGCATTTCTCTTGTTCTCTTGCAGGTTTGCTCCCTAGTGTCATGCATTCTCTCATCCTAAAGAGCTTTGGCCCAAATCTATTCATTAGCATATTTATGTTAATCAATTTGTATCTTTTACTTTCCTTTACTCTTTCATTTTTCTTTTGGTTATACTTAGATAGGGGATTTACTCTCTAGGCAAATTATAGATCTTTGAGCAATAGTTGTGGAGCTTATCCCCTATTAAGGACATTGTAACCCTCTTTTTATGGCAATAAAATTTCCTCTATATGGGGTTCCCAAATAAAATCCCTAAACTTCAAACACTAAACCCTATCCCTAAACTCTTAACCCTAAAACCCTAAATCCTAAAACCCCAAACCTAAACCAAAAGTAACTAGATAAATAAATAATAAACTTAAACTATAAAAGCTAATATACTTAAACTAAACCTAAACCCTAAGAATGGGTAGAACCTTGACAGGAACATCACCAACTAGGCTCAGGTTAGATTTGGCCATGGAGGTGAAGGTGGAGGTGGTGCTTATCGCAGTGGTGGTGGGGGATCTATAGGTGCTGGTCGATATGGAGGTGGGAGGAGGGACAAGTGATGGAGGTTACAATCATGGTGGTGGTGAAGGGAGAGATGAGGGATATGATGGTGGATCCTGAGGCGAGGGGTGGTCTAATGGGAACCGGAGAAACTAAAGAATGACCAGGCTGATCTACTACTTATGGAACTATCTTTATAATGAGATAGTTTTAGTTATCTAGGGTTTTGATTTACTCTGTGCTCATTTTTATCATGTCATCTTGCATCTTAGAAAACTTGGTGTGCTATTGATTAAAAAATTGAAAAGAAGAAATGTTGAATCTGAATTTGTTCTTTGTAAAAAAACCATTAACCCTAAACTCTAAACCCCTCAACTAAAACATAAACCCTAAGACTAAAACATAAAACCTAAACTCTACAACCCTAAACTATAGACCCTAGACCCTAAACCCTAAATCCTAAACCCTAAACTTTAAACCATAAACCCTAAACTATAAACTACCTTATACATTAAACCCTAAACCTTAAACCCAAACCCTAAACCCTAAACCCTAAACCCTAAACCCTCCAACCACAAAACCCCAAATCTCTAAACCACTAAACCTCTAACCCTAAACCCTACACTACCAAACCCACCAGCCACCCTAAAACCTTAACACTAAATGCTAAACCCTAAAACCCTAAGCCATAAAATCCAAAACCCTAAACCATAAATCCTTAACCCTAAACCTTAAACCCTAATCCCTAAATCATAACCCTAAACCCTAAAGCTTAAACATAAACCTACAACATCTAAATAAATAAAAAAATAAACCTAAACCCTAAAAGCTAATAAACCTAAACCAAAGCCTAAACCCTAAGAATGGGAAAAACCTTGACGATAAGAACTTCACTGTCAACCAGGCGGGAGGAGTGATGGAGGTGGGGGATCTAGAGGTGCTGGTGGATACAGAGGTGGCAGTTATGGAGGCGGGAGGAGTGATGGAGGTTACAACCATGGTGGTGATGTGGGAGAGATCAGGAATATGATGACGGATCCTGCTACTCGAGACGTGGGGTGGCTCTGATGGGAATGGGAAAAACTAAAGAATGGCCACTCTGATCTCCTACTTATAGAACTGTGTCTTTATAGTAGAGATAATTCTAGTTATCTAGAGTTTTTTATTTGCTCTATGTGTGCTCAATTTTTATCTATTTCATCGCTTGTGTCTGAAAAAAGTTGGTATGCTACTTTGTTTATAAAATTGAAAGGAAGAAATATTGAATCAAAATTTGTTCTCTATTAAAAAAACCATAAACCCTAAACCCTAAACTAAAATATAAACCCTTAACCTAAAACCTAAACCCTAAACCCTAAACCCTAAACTAAAACATAAACCCTAAACCTAATACCTAAAACCTAAACTCTAACCTTAAACCTCCACAAACCTAAATCCTAAACCAAAAATAAAATAAAAAACTGACAAAGATCCTACCCCTACCTAAGCCAGGCCCTCCCTGGGCCAGCCAGGCCCAAGATCCAAAACATGACCCTCCTGACCTCCCTAAACTAAACCTAAACCAGGCCACAACTGACCTGAGCTAAACTAAATAAACCCTCAATATAATAAATAAATTAACATAAACCAAGATAAAATAATAAAATAAAATAAAATAAAAACTAAAACTAAAACCTAAACTAAAGCTAAACTTAATCCTAAAAATAAAATAAAATAAAACTAAACTAAAATAAGATAAAAAAAACCTAAAATACTAAAAAATTATCCTAAAATTAAAAAACCAAAATAAAATAAAAACTAAACCTAAAATTAAAATTAAATAAACTTAAAAAATAAAATTAAAACCTAAACCTAAATATAAAAATAAAAATAAAATTTAAAATAAATAAAAATAAAACTAAAATAAAAAATTAAACTAAACTTAAACATAAACCTAAACCTAAAAAATAAACAAAAATAAAAAACCTAAAAAAAATAAACCTAAATCAATAAACTAAACTAAATAAAAAATAAAAATAAACCTAAATAAAAATAAAAAATTAAATAAATTAAATAAATAAAATAACTAAGTCTAAATAATCCTAAACTTACTAATTTTCTGGTTTAAAATAAAATAAAAAAAATAAAATAAAAGGCAACCACTGAGCCCTAAAGCTAACTGAGCCACACTAAAAATCCTAAACTCTAAATCCTAAATCCTAAGCCACCCTCAGCTAGGCCCTAAACCTGACTAGGCCGAGCCCTAGGCCACAGGCCTGAACCTAACCCTAACCCTGGCCCTAGGCCCTGGCAACCTGACCACTGAGCCCTAAATCAAAACCTAAACCTTGGGCCTCCTTAAACCACAAACCTGAAACCTTACCTTAAATCTTTGAGCCCACCTACCCTAAATCTTAAAAACCTAAATCCTAAATATTAAACCTCTGAAACCAACCTAGCCTCTTTTGACCACGGCCATTCATTAGTTTCTCCAGTTCCCATTAGAACCAACCTGGCCTATCAAGTAGCGAGATCCATCATCATATCCCCAATCTCTCCCTTAGCCACCACCATGGCTATAACCTCAGTCTCTCCTCCCGTCCCCAAAATCACCACTGCTCTGACCACCACCTCCCTATCAACCAACACCTCTAGATCCCCCACCACCACAATGATAACCGCCGCTTCCTCAATCGCCTCTGCCGCTAGACCTAGACTAAACCTAGTTAACGGTGATGTTCTTGCAGTGAAGGTTTTGCTAATTCTTAGGTTTTAGGTTTAGGTTTATGTTTATTAGGTTTTAGGGTTTAAGTTTATTTTTTTATTTATTTAGTTACTTTAGGTTTATGTTTAGGCTTTGACATTTAGAGTTTAGAGTTTAGGGTTTAGGGTTTAGTGTTTAGGGTTGGGGCTTAGGGTTTAGGGTTTAGGTTTTAGGTTTAGTTTAAGTTTATGATTTTAGGGTTTAGGGTTGGTTTAGGGTATAGGGTTAGGTTTAGGTTAGGGTTTTTGGGTTTAGGGGGTTTAGGGTTGTAGGGTATGTTGTAGGTTTAGTGTTTTAGGTTTAAGGTTTAGGGTTTAGGTTTAGGGTTTAGGGTTAGTTTTAGGGTTTAAGGTTTCTCTAAAAAAAATAATAAAGGGTAGGTTTAGGTTTGTTTAGTTTATTATTTATTTAATTTAGTTTATTTTATTTTTATTTAGTTTAGTTTATTTATTTTAGTTTATTTTTTAGGTTTGGGTTTAGGTTTATGTTTATTTTTTAGTTTAGTTTTAATTTTATTTTATTTTTAAAGTTTAGGTTTTATTTATTATTTTTAGTTTTAGGTTTAAGGTTTTTATTTCAAGTTTATTTTTAGTTTTTATTTTTTAGTTTATGTTTAGGTTTATTTTTAGTATATTTAATTTTATTTAGTTTAGGGTTTAGGTTTATTTTATTTTCTTTATTTTAGATTTAGCTTTGTTTTTTTAAGTTTAGGGATTAGGTTTTATTTTTATTTATTTTTTTAGGTTTAGGTTTTATTTTTTATTTTATGTTTAGTTTTTTATTTTATTTTATTTTTTTATTTTTAGGTTTATTTTATATTTTAGTTTAGTTTAGGTTTTTATTTATTTTAATATATTTTAGTTTTTATTTTTATTTTTTTGATTAGGTTTAGGTTTCAGTTTAGGTTTTAGTTTAGGTTTTTATTTTATTTTATTTTATTATTTTCTTTATGTTTAGGTTTTTTTTATTATATTTTTAGGTTTTATTTAGTTTAGGTTTAGGTTCTTTAGTTTTTTGGGTTTAGGGTTTAGGGTTTAAGGTTTAGGGTTTGGGGTTTAGGGTTTAGGTTTTACGGTTGTAGGTTTTATGGCATAAGGTTTAGGGTTTAGGATTTAAGGTTGTAGGTTTAGGGTTTATATTTTTTTTCTTTATTTTAAATTTTTTAATTTTTTTTAAATAATGTAAACTGGTAGGTTTAGGTTTATTTAATTTAGTTTTTATTTATTTTAGTTTATATTTAATTTATTTTAGTTTATTTTATTTTTTAATTTTCTATATGTTTATGTTTATTTTTATTTAGTTTATTTTATTTATTTTAGGTTTATTTATTTTAGTTTAGGTTTTTTAATTTAGTTTATTTTTTAAGTTTAGGTTTAGGTTTAGATTTATATTTTAGTTCAATTTTATTTTTATTTTATTTTTTAGGTTTAGGTTGTATTTTTTTACTTTTACTTTTAGGTTTAGTTTTTTATTTTATTTTTTTAGGTTTAGGTTTTAGGTATTTATTTTAGGTTTATTTTTAGGTTTAATTTTAAGTTTTATTTTTTAATTTAGGTTTAGGTTTATTTTATTTTATTTAGGGTTTAGCTTTAGGTTTAAGTTTTATTTATTATAGTTTAGTTAATTTTAGTTTAGGGTTAAATTTAGTTTATTATTATTTTATGTTTACATTTTTTTTAGTTTCGAGTTTAGGTTTTATTATATATTTATTTTAAGGATTTATTTTTAGGTTTATTTTTTAGGTTTAAATTTTTATTTAGTTTTTATTTTATTTTATTTTAGGTTTATTTTATTTTTATTTTAGGTTTAGTTTTTATTTTATTTATGTTTTTTATTTTTTTGTCTAGTTTTAGTTTTTATTCATTTTATTTTAATTTAGTTTTAATTTTTTTTATTTTCTTTTTAGGTTTAGGTTTAGGTTTAGGTTTAGGTTTAGGTTCTGATTTAGGTTTTAGTTTACTTTTTTTTATTTTATTTCTTTATTTTATTTTAGTTTAGCTTTTTTATTTATTTCATTTTTAGGTTTTATTTAGTTTAGGTTTATATTTTTAACTTTTTAGAGTTTATGGTTTCGTGTTTAAGGTTTAGGTTTTGATTTTAGTTTAACTTTTTATTTTATTTTATATTATTTATTTATTTTTTTAAGTTTAGGGTTTTATTTATTTATTTTTAGATTTTATTTAGTTTAGGTTTGGGTTTTCAATTAGGAGGGTTTAAGGTTATAGGTTTTAGGGTTTAGGATTTAGGGTTTGGGGGAGGGTTTGGTTTAGAGCTTATTTAGGGTTATGGTTTAGGTTTGTTATTGTGGGCTTTAGAGTTTAGGGTTTTAGTCAGTGGTGGTAGAGGATGGTTTAGTTTATGGTTTTAGGTTATATGGTTTAGGTTTAAAGTTTTAGATTTAGAGTTTAGTGTAGCCTTTAGGTATGGTTGGGGCTCAGGGTTTCCCATGGTGTCACCAGGATTTAGAGTGTTTGGGTTTGGCCCAGGTTTGGTTTTAGGTTTAGAGAGGGTCATTTTGGATGGTTTAGTTAGAGTGGGTATTTAGCAAGAAGGTCAGTTGATTTAAGGTGGTTTGGGTCCGTATTTTTAGGTTTAGAGTTGGTTTGTTTTTAGAGGGTCCAGTGGTGTTAGGTTTAGGATTATGCCAGTGTTAGGAGTTTAGGGTTTGGGTTGGCCTGGACTCAGCCTCAGGTGGATCTGGGTATTTAGGGTAAAGAGTTAGTTTAGCTTTAGGGTTTATTATAGATCAGGTTTAGGGTCACAGGTTTAGGGTTTAGGTTTTAGTTTAGGGTCAATCAGCAGTAAGTGGTCCATTTAGGCAAAGAGTTGAAGGAAAGCCCATGGCTAGTTTGGGTGGTCAGCTTTAGGGTTTATTTTAGGTTTAGGTTTAGGGTTTAAAGTTAGGGTTTAGGGTTTATTGTCATGGGTTTAGTGCTTAGGGTTTATTCTTTTTAGGGTTTAGAGTTTGTTATCTTGTGGTTTAGAGTTTTTGGTTGGTGGTAGGTTTAACCTTAGGGTTTAGTGTCAGATTAGATTTTAAGGTTTAGGATTTAGGGTTAGTTTAGGGTTTAGGGTTTAGGGTTTAGTATGTTTAGGGTTTAGGATTTATGGTTTGCTTAGGTTTTTAAGTTTAGGTTTAGGTTTAGGTTTAGGGTTTAGGGGTTAGGGTTTGGGGTTTAGGGTTTAGGTTTAGGGTTTTATGGTTTTGGTTTTTTAGCGTTAGGGCTAGCTTTAGGGGAGGAGCGCCACTGGATTTCTTAGCTGCACACGTACTTCCCCCTGACTCTCTCCTTAGTGATGATCTCCTTGATGAATAAATCATGAACTTCAAGGATACTAACATTCACCATTGGGAGATGTACTTTAATGGTGCAGCTTCCTGTCAAAGAGGAGAAGAACCATAATATACTATTCCAAGAAAATCAAGGGTAGGAATAGTTCTCTTAACTCCAGACCATAATGTGATGAGATTTTCATGTCATCTGTCCAATCCTTGCACCAACAACGAAGCCAAATTTTAGGCTTTGATTGTCGATCTGGAGTTGGCTGTTACTCTAAGCATCCAGAACATCAACATCTTCGGGGATTCTTAGCTAGTTATCAACCAAATTGCTAGGTCCTATAAGGTTATAAATCCCAAGCTCCATCAATACCACAAGTACACCATGGAGTTATTGGCCCAAATCTTAGAGGTTACTATTTATAAGATTCCTCGAGGACAGAATGCCATAGCGTATTCTTTAGCCAAGCTTGCCAAGGAGTTAGCATGTCCAAAAGATGAGTTGATATCAATAAAGGTTCAAAATAGACAAGTCTTATCAATTATTGATATTGAACTCATCAAAAGCCACTCTCTTGCAGGTGAGAATACCATTACCTAGAAGGATGAGGAGTTAGATTGGAGGCAAGCATTCATGGATTACCTAAATAAAGGCAAACTACCTCAAGAGAAGTCTCAAGCTCATCATATGAAGTAGAGAGCACTTTCTTATGCTCTTGTGGATGGTGTCTTGTACCGGTGGTATTTCGATCATATATGGTTAGGTTATTTATACAAGCATGAAGCCCGTAAGATCATGATCGAGGTACACTCGATTATGCAGAGCCAAGCAATCCGATCCAAATAAGAAAGCCAAGATTAATAGACTAGGATACTACTGACCGTCGATGATCAAAGATTGCATGGATATGGCTAGGTGATGCCACCAATATCAAATACACATTATGGTCCTACACCAACCACCAAACATTCTACATCTTACATTGGCTTCATGGCCATTCGAGTGTTGGGGTACCGACATTGTGGGTCCGATTGATCCTCCTTCTTCCAAGGGTCATTGATTCATCTTAGGTTCTACTGACTACTTTTCCAAATGGGTGAAGGTGATTCCGCTCAAAGAGGTCACAGCTGAACATGTGCTCCAATTTTTTAGAAATTATATCAATATATGAGTGCCTCAAAAAATTATATTTGATAATGGTCCTGCATTCAAGAGCACTGAGATCAATAACTTTGCCCAGAGTCATAGCATAGATTAGAGATATTCTACCATCAACTACCCAAAGGTAAATAGCTTAGCAGAAGCCTTCAATAAAAATTCATCCAAATATTGAAGAAGAAACTCGACAAGTACAAGCGACAGTAGCATGAGCAGTTAGTTGAAGCCTTGTGGGCCTACGACATCACAGATAGAACTCTAACTTAGTCTACTCCTTTCTCCTTACTGTATGGGTTCGAAATTGTTCTACCATTAGAAGTCCAACTCCCATGACTAAGGATTGCTGTGGGTAACAAAATTATAATAGAGTAGAATGCCAAGTTACGGTTAGAAGAGACTAAAGGATTGGAGGAGAGATGCCCACGAACATGAAAACCTCGAGTTGTACAAAGCCAAAATGATTCAATCTCACAACAAGTTGGTCCTTCCTAAAGCTTTTCAAATAGGAAAGCTTATTTTAGTTATAAGGAGACTGATTATTGCCCATCATAAGATGGGAGGCAAGTTTGAACCCCCTTGGGAAGACCCATTTTTCTGTAGAGAAGGCCTACCAAAGAGAATATTATCAACTTATTAATCATAAGGGAGAGTGCCCAATACTTCCAATCAACGGGCTCTACTCAAAAAAATATTATAAATCATGTTTGAAAATAATTATGATCAATGAAAATTCCATTTTGAATTCAATGTCTTCCATGTTGAAAGTATTCTTATTTGCGAATCTGCCACGATGTGTTTAGGGTCAGTGTAATGAACTTGAGTGATGTCCTATCCTTCATTGACATAACACAAACATAAGCTACACACAAACATATAAAACAAACACATATCTTCTATCTCGGGCTACTCTTGGTAGATATAACACCCCCAATGACACTCACTTAGTAACTGCTCTAGGTTGGGTTGATGTGATACCCTGCTAGTGTGTCACCCCAGTGGCCTTCTTTCTTTAGAGGATGTAAGTATGCTATGCTTTCCTTCCTTACTTGGCCACTACACACCGACAAGCACATCGTTAATTTGGTATGCCTTACTACATGGCCGGTAAGCTACCTCATGTTTGCTTGGTTTAAGAGGATGTGAGTCTGCTATGCTTTCTTCTTGGATTAGCTTTTGTACATTGAGGGTTTAGATATTTTGAGGGTTTAGGTATAGGGTTTAGGGTTAGGGTTTAGGGTAAGGGTTTAGGGTTGTAGGGCTTTAGGGATTATGGTTTTCTTTAAAAAAAAAATAAATAAACATGCAGGTTTAGGATTATTTAACTTATTTTAAATTTATTTTAGTTTATTTTATTTTTAATTTTTATTTAGTTTTATTTTTTATTTCTATTTAGTTTGGTTTGTTTAATTAAGGTTTATATATTTTAGTTTAGTTATTTTATTTTATTTTATTTTGTAGGTTTATTTTAGGTTTATGTTTATTTTTTATTTTTTAGGTTTGAGTTTCATTTTATATTTTTAGCTTTAGGTTTAGGTTTCTATTTTATTTTTTTAGGTTTAGGTTTTAGGTTTTTATTTTAGGTCTATTTTTAGTTTATTTTATTTAGTTTAGGATTTAGGTTTACATTTTATTTATTTTGGATTAGTTTAATTTAGTTTAGGTTTAGGTTTATTTTATTTTGTTTATCTTAGGTTTAGGTTTTTTTTTTAGTTTAGGGTTTTGGTTTTTTAGGGTTTTTTTAGGTTTAGTTTTTTATTTAATTTTTATTTCATATTATTGTAGGTTTATTTTATTTTTATCTTATGCTTAGTTTTTATTTTATTTAGCTTTATTTTATTTTTTTAAGTTTTTTTAAGATTTTTATTTATTTTATTTTATTTTAGCTTTTATTTTTTATTTTAATTTATTTTTAGGATTAGGTTTAGGTTTTGGTTTTGGTTTAGGTTTAGGTTTTAGTTTAGGTTTTTATTATATTTTATTTTATTCAGGTATAGGTTTTTTTATTTATTTTATTTTTATGTTTTATTTAGTTTAGGTTTAGGCTTTTAGGTTTTTAGGTTTTCGGGTTTAGGGTTTAGGGTTCAGGGTTGTAGGTTTTAGCGATTAGGGTCTAGTGTAGGGTTTATAGGTTAAAATTTTAGGTTTTAGGGTTTAGGGTTTAAAGTTTTAGGGTTTAGGGTTTAGGGTTTTTTTTATTTTTTATTTTATATTTTTATTTTTTAAATTAGTAAACCTGGTAGGTTTAAGTTTATTTAGTTTACTTATTTTTTACTTTTATTTTAGTTTACTTTATTTTTAATTTCAGTTTACTTTATTTTTTATTTTTATTTAGTTTAGTTTATTTATTTTAGGTTTATTTATTTTAATTTATTTTTTAGGATTAGGTTTAGGTTTATGTTTATTTTTTGTTTAGTTTTATTTTTATTTTATTTTTTTAGGTTTAGGATTTAAGTTTTTATTTTAGCTTCATTTTTAGGTATTATTTTTTAATTTAGGTTTAAGTTTCTTTTATTTGGTCTAAGTTTTGGTTTAGGTTTAGGTTATTTTAGGTTTAGGTTTAGGTTTTATTTAATTTAGTTTAGTTTATTTAGTTTAGGTTTAGGTTTATTTTATTTTTATTTTAGGTTTAGTTTTTTTTTAGTTTAGGGTTTAGGTTTTTTTATTATTTATTTCCTGGTATGTATTTTATGTTTAGGTTTTCATTTAATTTTTATTTTATTTTAGATTTATTTTATTTTTATTTTAGGTTTAGTTTTTACTTTATTTTAGTTTTTTTAGTTTACTTTAGGTTTTTGTTTATTTATTTATTTATTTATTTATTTTTTCATTTAATTTTTATTTTCTATTTTAGTTTTTTTAGGTTTAGGTTTAGGTTTAGGTTTTAGTTTAGGTTTTCTTTATTTTTATTTTATTTTTTTTTATTTTATAGGTTTAGTCTTTATTTATTTTATTTTAGGTTTTATTTATGTTAGGTTTCAGCTTTAGGGTTTAGAGTTTAGGGTTTAGGGTTTAGGGTTAATGAGGGATTATGGTTGGGTAGGTATTTTAGTCAAGGGTTTAGGGTTTATTTATTTATGATTTGGGTTTTTTGGTTTAGGGTAGTAAGTTTAGGTTATTTGGGTTAAGGTGAGGATTAGTGTAAGGTTTAGGGTAGTTTTTAGGGTAAGGTTTATTTATAATTTTTTTATTTTAAATCAAAATGGTAGGTTGGTTTATTTTTTATTTTATTTATTTTGTTGATTTATTTTTATTTTACTCAATTTATTTTATATTTAGTTTAGTTTATTTATTTAGGTTTATCTATTTAGTTTAGGTTTTATTTTAGTTCATTTTATGTTTTTAGGTTTGGTTTTGGTTTTGTATATTTTAGTTTAGGTTTATTTTTATTTTATTTAGGTTAATGTTATTTTTAAGGTTTAGGTTTTGGTTTTATTTTAATTTTTAGGTTTAGGTTTATGAGGTTTATTTTAAGTTTGTTTTAGTTTTTTTTACTTTAGATTTTATTTATTTAGGGTAGTAGGTTTATTTTAGTTTAGTTTATTTTAGTTTAGGTGTTTATTTTATTTATTTATTTTTAGTTTAGGATTTAAGTTTATTTTGGTTTAGGTTTATTTAGTTATTATTTTATTTTATTTAGGTTTTAGTTTGATTTAGGTTTTATTTATTTTATTTTAGTTTAGTTTTAATTTTATTTATATATTATGTTTTTGAGTTGGTCAGGTTGGGTTTATGGTTTAGTGGGCTAGTAGTATTCGGTGCAAGTTTGGATTAGGGCTTAGGGTTTATGGTTTTAGGTTTTAGGGTTTAGGGTTTAGGTTTTAGTGTTCTAGGGATTGCGGTTTAGCGTTTAGGGTTGTAGGTTTAATGTTTAGGGTTTTTTATTTTATTTATTTATTTATAGGGTTTTTTATTTTATTTTATTTTTCAAATTAAGTAAACTAGTAAGTTTAGGTTTATTTAGTTAATTTTTTATTTATTTTAGTTTATTTCATTTTTAATTTATATTTTTGTTTATTTTTATTTTTATTTTGTTTAGTTTATTTATTTTAGGTTTATTTATCTCGGTTTATTTTTTAGGTTTATGTTTAAGTTTAGGTTTACTTTTTAGTTTAGTTTATTTTTATTTTATTTTTTATTTTTAGGTTTTGCTTTAGGTTTTTATTTTATTTTCTTAGGTTTAGGTTTTAGTTTTTTTGTTTTAGGTTTATTTTTAGGTATTATTTTTTTGTTTAGGTTTAGGTTTATTTTTAGTTTATTTTATTTTATTTGGTTTTGGTTTAGGTTTAACTTTAGTTTATTATAGGTTTAGGTTTATGTTTTATTTATTTTAATTTAGGATTAGGTTTATTTTATTTTTATTTTTGCCTTAGGTTTTTTTTAGTTTAGGGTTTAGGTTTATTTTTTATTTCTTTTTAGGTATTATTTTTAGGTCTATTTTTTATGTTTAGGTTTTTATTTAGTTTTTATTTTATTATATTTTAGTTTTATTTTATTTTATTTCAGGCTTAGTTTTTATTTTATTTAGGTTTTAATTTTAGTTTAGTTTAGGTTTTATTTATTTTATTTTAAGCTTTTAATTTTATTTTATTTCTTTTAGGTTTGGTTTAGGTTTAAGTTTAGGTTTAGTTATGTTTTATTTAATTTTATTTTTAATTATTTTGGTGGTTTTATTTAATTTATTTTAGGTTTTATTTAGTTTTGGTTTAGTTTTAGCTTTACTTTAGTTAGGTTTTGTTTTAGCTTTTTAGGGTTTATTTTAGTTTATTTTATTTAAGTAAGGGTTTAGTTTATTTTAGGTTTAGGTTTTATTTATTTTATTTTAGTTTATTTTAGATTAGGTTTAGGTTTATTTTATTTTGTTCATTTTATTTTTATTTTAGGTTAAGTTTTTATTTTTAGTTTAGGGTTTTCATTTTTGTTGTTATTTATCTTTAGGTTTTATTTTTAGGTATATTTTTTACGTAGATTTTATTTTGTTTTATTTTATTTTATTTTAGGTTTATTTTATTTTATTTTACATTTAGTTTTATTTTATTTAGGTTTTTTTATTCCAAGTTTATTTTATTATTAGTTTTTGGTTTTATTTATTTTAGTTTAGTATTATTTTATTATTTTATTTTTAGGCTTAGGTTTATGTTTATGTTTAGGTTTAGGTTTAGGTTTTAGTTTAGATTTTTTATTTTATTTTATTTAGGTTTGTCTTTATTAATTTATTTTTATGTTTTAATTAGTTTAGGTTTAGGTTTTAGCTTTTGGTTGGTTATGATATCAGGTTTAGTGAGGTAGTGGCTCAGGGTTTTGGGTTTAGGTTTGTGGCTAGGGTCATTTAAAGTAGGATTTAGGGTTCAGATCTCAGGTTTAGTGGGTGTGTTTGGTTAGCCCAGGGTTTTTAGTTTAGGCTCAGGGTGTAGGTAGGGTCAAGTTTAGTGAGGGTAGTAGTGTCTGTGGAGGGCCTGGGAGGTTTAGGTTTAGGTTGGGTTAGTTTATTGATTTTATTTTTAACGCACAAACAAATCAGATTCAATATTTCTTCTTTGATTTAGTTTATTTGATTTATTTTTTTTTATTTATTTATCTTTTATTTTATTTACTTTAGTTTAGTTTATGTTTATTTTAGTTTATTTTATTTATTTTAGGTTTAGTTTATTTTAGTTGAGTTTTATTTTATTTTATTTTTGGGTTTAGATTTTGGTTTTAGGGTTAGTTTAGGTGGGTTGTGGTTTAGGGTTAGATATACATTAGGGAGGGATTAGAGTTTAGGTTTTGAAAAGCGCATTTAGGTTTATTTAGTTTATTTTTATTTATTTTAGTTTATTATATTTTAATTATTTTAGTTTATTTTTTTAGGAATTTAGTTTAGTTTTATTATTTTGGTCAGGTTTAGGTTTATGTTTATGTTTTAGTTTAATTTTATTTTTAGTTTTTTAGGTTTAGGCTTTATTTTCATTTTGGGTTTAGGTTTAGGTTTATTATATTTTAGGTTTATGTTTTAGGTTTTATTTTAGGTTTATTTTTAGGTTTTATTTTAGTTTAGGTTTAGTTTACTTTTAGTTTATTTTATTTTATTTTAGTTTAGGTGTTATTTTTAGATTTTATTTTTGTTTTATTTATTTTGTTTAGATTTAGGTTTATTTTATTTTTATTTTATTTTATTTAGGTTTAGATTTTTTTTTAAGTTTAGTGGTTTAGGTTTATTTATTTATTTTAGGTTTATTTAGGTTTATTTTATTTAGTTTTATGTTATTTTAGGTTTATTTTATTCTATTTTACATTTAGTTTTTATTCAAGTTTTATATCTAGGTAAATTTTATTTAATTTATTTTATTTTATTTTAGTTTATTTTATTTATTTTATTTTATTTTTAGGTTTAGGTTTAGTTTAGTTTAGGTTTTAATTTATTTTCTTTATTTTATTTAAGTAGGTTTTTTTATTTATTTATTTTGTAGGTTTATTTTATTAGTTTTTAGCTTTTAGGTTTAGTTTAGGGTTATGGTTAGAAGTTTAGTGGTAGGGTCAGTGGTTAGGTTGTAGATGGTATGGTAAAGTTTAGGTTGGTGGGTAGTATTAGGTTTAGAGTAGTTAGTTTAAGGTGCTGTAGATTTTTGGTCAGCTTAGGATTTTAGGTGAGAGTTAGGGTTTAGGATTTGGGTTTGAGTATTTTAAAGTTTAGGGTCAATTAGTTTAGGTTTAGGGTTTAGGTTTAGGGTTTAATTTAGATCTGTTTAGGGTTTTAAAAGGCCAAGTTTAAGGCATGACTAGTTTTAGGTTTACATTTGATTTGGGTCTAGTTTAGTTTAGAACAGTGGTAGGGTAGGTTTTTCAGCTTTGGGGTTAGTTTAGGGTTTAGGTAGGGTTTAGGGTTTAGGGTTGGGTTAGTAGGTTTAGGTTTGGGTTTAGGGTTTTTTTTATTTTTGGAAAAATCAGGAAAATTTTATTGCACAAAGAAAAGGTCCTTAAAGGGAGTAAATCTCTAAGCTAATGCTTAAATAGATATAATAAGTCCTAAAGAGATAAACTCCCTAACTATTACATTAATTAAGGAAAGAAAGCAAAAGAAAAATAGCCAAATAAATAACAAAAGAAAATCCATGTAAGCAACATCCAACTTTATCTCTCCTTATGCTAGTGAGATCCACCAAAAGAGTCTCAAACTGTAAAAGAAATCTACAACATACTTTTGAAAGGATGAGTACAATTAATCAAGAATAAAGAGTAAGAGAAGATAAAAGGAGTAAAGTAAAGAAAAGGCTCAGGCTTAGTTACAATCATCTCAAGGAGCAAGAAGGTCACACTTACATATAGCACTACCAACCAAAAGAAGAAAGAGTGGGAAACATCAAGTCCATCTTTTCCAGCATACCTCTTGTCAGACATAATCCAAAGATAAACCACCCAAAATAATTGGCCAACCACCTCCACCATGCAAAAACAAGCCAGAGATAAACCACCCAAAATAAACATCCAACTAACCCAAATAACAAAAATTGCTAGCCAACCTAGGTAGCCAACTTAAACACATAGTCCACCACCACAGCAGCAGGTATAATAGATTTATAGGGATGCTAGAAAAGAGGCAAAACCCATATAGAAGGAAATTACAAACCAAAGCCGCAACCTAAGAAGGAAATAGGAAATAGCCAAGGAAAATTTTGATAAAATCCGCTGCTACCAACCACAAAAAAAACCAAAACACCCCACATAAAAAACAATTTGGGAGCAAAAACTAGGCCAGCATAAAAACAAAAATTGAAAAACAAAACCACAAAGAGGGAAAATTAGAAGTTGACCACAACCCAAAGAGGGATTAACAATGCCAAAATAAAAACAAAAGATCATCAAAAAAAGATAAAACAATCAAAGAAATTATAATCTGAATAAGGAAATCTAGTATTATCCATGTTGACCAAACCTCTTAAAAATTTAGGCAAAGTTTGGTTGTCAAATAAAGTGAACTCAGTCAAGTTGACACCCAAATTAGCTAAATAATCAGCACAAGCATTACCTTCATGAAGGATGTGAAAAATTTAAAAGAAATTTAAGAAAGCAAAACTTTAGTATGATTAAGAAGATAACATAATTCAACATTCTCATTTCTATTGGATTAAGAAAATCAAGAAGCAAGAGAGCATCAACTTCAATCTAGATGTTGAGGAAAGCTCTATTCAAACAAATATTAATTTCTTTATTAACAATCATAAGCTCAACAAACAGAACAGAGTAGGCCTTGAGAGGATAGGCAAAATCACAAATGATAGTACCTTTAGAATCCTTAAGGATACCACCACAGCCATATTTATTGGAAGTAACAAAACCATCAGTATTAACTTTAATCACATTGTCTTTAGGTTTGATCCAATAGATAATTCTAGTACCTTTATGAGGGTTAAGATCATGCAGATTGATACCCAATTTTTTAGTGCAAATTCGTAACCTCTAAAATGAATGTTACTAATAAGATTGGCATTAAAAAGAGCATGAATTTTTTTCTTTAGTTCTAGCCAGGATCCTTTTATGGTTCATAGGAATACCACAATATTTAGCATCATTTCTATCCATCTAGATAAACTAGATAAGGGTAGTAGCAATTAAAGCTTTTATATGACCTTTCACAGTGTTTTTGAAACAGGCTTCAACAAGTTGCTATAAAGAAACAGAGCCATGAAAATAGTTGGTATTAAATAAATCATCATACCAAAACCATAATTTAGAAGCATTAACACCATTGACAAAGACATGATTTAAATTTTCAATATGAAAGCAGCAATAGCACATTGAAGGTAAACAAAACCATTTAGTCCAGAGCAAAGAGTCCACTAGAATATAGTTATTCAAAATCTTCCAAGCTAAAATCAGATACTAAATGGGAATGATATTGTTCCCAAGTTTAATAAAAACATTAGAAGGTTATTGTTTATCTCTAATAAAGTTCCAAACCCCTTTAAGAACAAAATCACCATTATGAGAAAGTTTAAAAAGAATTTGACCGTTTTTAACAAGAATATTTTAAAGTTATCAAAAAGAGAAGTAGGATAAGGATCAAGTTATTTTCATTCTAATATTATTAAGCCAAAAATCTAACTTTGATAGCAGAAGAAGGGTACATAATGATCAATCAAAACCATTAAAACAAATTTCTTTAAAGAAAAATTTCATCATAAAATTCCCAAGAAAAATCATTTAAAGAACCCATTTATGAGAGAACAAAGTTCAAATAAAGAGCACCAAATTTATAAGATCTAATGTATTCTTTATAAAAATTTGTTAATCAAAAATTAGCAAAGGAATATTTTTTCAATAAAATGATGTATAGAGTAGTTTATGAGAGAAAGTAAATGGAATATTTTATTTAAAATTGTTTGAATTTTCTCATCATAGAGATGGGAAAATTTTGGGCTTTTAAAGAGTGGAGCACCCAAGTACTTAAGAGGAAGGCGTTGATGTTCAAAATTTGTTATATGAAGGATTTGATTGATTTTATTATTTAAGATGCTAGAGGACGTGATAAAATAGTTTTTGTTATCATTGATCGAAAGGCCACTTTCTTTACCAATTTTATTTAAAAAATTCTTAAGATGCTTGATGTGATGAATGGAAGCATTGCAAAAAATGATGAATTCATCAGCAAAAATTAGATGGGAAATAGGGAAACCACCAAGAGTTTTGTAGTACATACTAAGATTATTTAAGAATAAGTCATTGATGCTCCTAGATAAGTACTCAACAACAATAATAAATAAATCTAGAGATAAGGGATCCCCTTATCTTAATCCATGAGAAGAGGGAAAGCAGCACAAAGCTTCCTCATTAAACAAAATTGAAAACCATGCATTATTGATATAATTTGTGATGAGAAAAATAAATTGTTTAGAAAACCCAAATAAATTCAAAATATGGTAAAGGAAATCCCAAGAGATATTATCAAAGGCTTTGGTAATATCAAGTTTGAAAAGAATCAGTCTTGGCATCAAGATCATGAATTAATTGGGCAAGTAAAATATTATCGAAATAGATCTACCTCAAAAACTAGTTGAGAGAGATAAGTGATTAAGTAAGAGATTAAGTAAGGATTTTAAATATCACTTATTGAAGAAGGTGCAATGACTAATAGGTCCACACCAATAATCTGGTTATCTTTATTTGGAATAAGAATGATAGAAGTACTAAAATAATATTTGGGAAAAGGATTACCATTAAAAAAAATTAATCATAGCTGCAATGAAATCATTTTTAATAATAATCCAACATTTCTAAAAAAATTGAGTAGTGAAACCCTCAGGACCCGCAACAAAAGCATTGTTCATGCTATTAAGAACTTTAAGAATTTCCTCTTCATCAGGCACCAAAATAAGAAAATCATTATCATTATTATTTATAATAAAAGGAATCAGTTGAGAATTAGAAATAGCTTCATAGGAGCAATTCTTATTAAGCATATTTCTAAAGTAATTAATAGTCTAATCTTTAATCTCATTATTCTCTAAAATCCAATCTCCATTATCATTTATAATTTTTAGAATATTATTGAAAGCTCTTGTTTTGTTAACCAAAGCATGAAAATATCTTGTATTCCAGTCACCATCTACAATATGTTTACTAGCAATTTTTTTTGGCCAATAAGTCTCTTCCATGTTATGGAAGTTGGCAAGCTTATCTTACACTTCAATCAAATCAATTAGCTTTGAAGGGTCAGACATAAGAGAAACTTCAAGGTCATAAACCAAATTTTTCATGTCTTTAATATTAGCAAAAAGGTTTTTTAAATAATGCTTGTTCCACCAACCTAAATTTTGTTTAAGTCTTTTAAGTTTAAGCCATAGTCTATTCATCCCGGTAATTGAATTGTCAGGATGTAAAGGGGCTTTCTAATTCTTAGCTACAACATCAAAGAAATCAATATGTTGAATCTACATGTTCTAAAATCTAAAAGGTGAGGAGTTTTTTAATCTATTAGAATTATTTTTAATAGATACCAAATGAGGAGCATGATCAGACAAGGTTTTTCTTAAGTGATTAATAGAAGTAGTAGGCCATTAGGTAATCCAATGAGTTTTAAAATGAATCATGCCCAACCTTTGCAAAGTCTAGAGTTTTTTTAAGTGTAGTTAGAGCCCTTAAAGCAAATATCAATCAAACTACAATCAAGAATCATATTGGAAAATTCTTCCATAGAATGAATATTGGGAGAGCAACCAGAACTCCATTTAGAAGAAAATAAAATAGTGTTGAAATCACCCCGCACAAACCAAGGTTTGTTGACTGAGGTAGCAAAGTTCCTCAAATTATCCCAAAGGATATTACGACTAGATCTATAGCAAGAAGCATAAATAATGGAGCCTAAAACACAATAGTCACCATAAGAGATTAAAGCATTAACAACTTGTTGAAAATCATCAATAATAGAAACCTCAATGAAATTAGTCCAAAAACACCAGATCTTATTACTAACATTAGAGTAAAATTTTTTAAAGCCGATCATTCTAGCAACATGGCTAATTTTATTAGAATGAATGAGAGGTTCCAAAATATTGAGTAAAGAAATATTATGAATGTGACAAAGATTTCTATTACGATTATGAATAGAGAGGGTACCAATCCCTCTAACATTCCAAATAAGAAAATTAAACATAATGAAGAAAAAAAGTTGTAAGCAAAGGTTAATTGATAGATGAGTGAGAGCCAATAGCAGATCTAGTGTTTTTGGATAGTTTAGGAGGGTAATTTTTAACACTTTTTTCCTTTTAGCATGATAAGTTTGAAAACAATTTTCTTTTTCCCTAGAATCATCATACGAGTAAGATTTAGTAACATTGGTCACCAATTTAGGAGAGTTCTCTAAGTGTTTAGAGGGATGTTCACCCACTTTTAGATCTAAATTAAGTTGAAAAGTAGTATTACCAAGAATATCAAGATTAGAAATGAGAGAAGGTGACAACTTAGAACCATTTTAAGCACAAATAGTTAAATCGATCAAACATTTTGATCCACATCATTTAAATCATTGGAATTTTCATTTTGTCGATCAAAGTTGGCATAGGGATAGAATAAGAGGAAATAGAATCATCATCCAATAACTTAGAAAAATTGTTATTCTCTGTATTAGAAATATTCAATTTTAAAGAAGAGGTAAGAAGTAGTTCATCCTTCACATTAGAAAATCAGCTGAAGCCCTAGTAATCTTAGGATCCAAAGCAAGTTCAATAGGGATAATCCCAATCTTCAAGGAATCAACCTCAATAGCAGCTTTCATACCATTCTTAAGATCCGAGACTAATTTTTGAACATATGTGGGGATCAACTTATTATTGGGAATCAGATTTTCTTTGGGAGGATTTCAATTTTTTAAATGATGATGGAGAATAAAGAAATCCGAGTTATTATGACCATGAATTTCACAATGAGAACAAAAAATTGGAAGACTCTCCAATTTAACCTTTTGTGAATACCCATATTTTTCAGAGCCAATCCAAACTTCCTTAGTGTATTTTTTAGTTATGTCTAATTCCACTTAGATCCAAGCCACAAAAGGGAAATATTGCTTAGTGGTCCCTTGGTCGAGTTACAAAGGCCGACCAAAAAGAGCCCCAATAGCAAAAAACACATGATTTGTAATAAAATGAATGTTCATTTTAGGAAGAGATAACCACACAGGGACAATAAGAGATTCCTCCTTCATGTCAAAAAGGGGTGACCACTTTAGTAAGCGCATTTGATAATTAAAAATGAAGTAAGAATGATGAACAAAAACTTGAGAATAATCCAATTCATTAGAAGGTTGAATCAGAATATGTTGGGGGTCAATAAGACCAATCGATAAAACACCTGTAAGCTTAATATTATGAAAAAAGGTGCGGATCTTATCCAAATCTGAGCAATGCAAAGTAAATTTTCCAATGAGAGAGAATTCAAATTATTTTATCAACATTTCAACATCCATATCAAAGCACATTATGGTTGGTAAACCACAAAAAGAAGTTGAGAAGAGATTAATCGATGCAATAGATGATGAAGCCTTACTAGAGAGAATGCATCCTTAAATGATTTTGTCAAGTTTGTAGCATTAAAACCAAAATGTCGATGCCCCAGAAGCATCCAAAATTTGAGGTGGAGCCATAGGAAACAAACTCACCACTGTAGCCAGGATTAAGAACGGAGCATTATGCAATTGGCCAGGTGCTGATCAACCTTTGGAATAAGATCAACTTAAGCTAAAATAGTAAAGATCCCTAGTCGAGGGCAAGAGGAAATGAAAATCTAGAGAAGAGAGAGCCTCTGGGAGGGAGGGAGGAGGAGGGGGGGTGTAGGAGGGTTTTTTCGGGTTTAGGTTTAGTGGGTTTGGTTTGGGTTTAGGTTAAGGTTTATTTTGTATAGTATAATTTATTTTCTTTATTTAGTTTAGTTTAGGTTGAGGTTTAGGTTTTATTTACTTTTTTTAGTTTAGTTTATTTAGTTTATTTAATTTAGCTTAGTTTAGTTTCATTTAGTTTAATTTTTTTTATTCAAGGTTTAATTTTAGATTATTTATTTTAGTTTATTTTAGGTTTTTTTATTTAGTTTAGTTTATTTTAGTTTAGTTTAGTTTGTTTATTTTATATTTAGTTTTATTTAGTTTAGGTTTATTTATTTAGGTTTTAGGTTTAGTTTATTTTATTTTATTTATTTTAGTTTAGTTTAGGTTTATTTTAGTTTATATTTTATTTTAGGTTTATTAATTTTTATTTTTTATTTAATTTTAGGTTTAGTTTATTTATTAGTTTTATTTTATTTTATTTTATTATTTTAGTTTTTTTTAGGTTTTATTTTATTTTTATTTAGTTTTAGGTTTTAGTTTATTTATTTAGATTTTTTATTTTTTATTTATTTTTGGTTTAAGTTTAGTTTAGGTTTTAGTTTATTTTATTTTAGGTTTATTTTAGTTTATTAAGTTTAATTTATTTTATTTAGATTTAGGTTTAATTTTTTTTTTTTTTAGTTTAGGTTTTAGTTTATTTTATTTAGTTTATCTATTTTAGCTATTTAGGTTTTATTTATTTTAGTTTATTTATTTTAATTTTAGTAGTTTAAGTTATTTAATATTGTTTTTAATATATTTAGTTTATTTATTATTTTTATTTATTTTATTTATATTTATTTAATATTTTTTTATTTTTATCTTTAGCTGTAGGATTTTAGGATTTGGGTTTGGGTTTTCAGGGTTATTTTAGGTTGGGTTTAGGGCCTGGTTTTAGGCTTGGCTGTTTAGCTCAGGGCCTTCTAGTCTCAGGGTCATGGCCAGGGCTGTTGGGGCCTGTATTTAGGCTGGGCTTAGGGTTTATTTGGGTCTGGGGTTTGTGGCTTAGGCCCAGTGGCCTGTGGTTTGGCCCAGGCCTTTATGGTCAGGCTCAGGATCATTTGGGCACAGTGGCCCAGGGTTATGGCCCAGAGCCCAGGTTATAGGGTCAGGCCAGTGGCTCAGTCAGGCCTGGTCAGTGGCTCAGATTTAGGGATTGTGTGGCCTGTGTGGCTCAGTATTAGGAGGGTTAGTGTGGGCATGGAAGTGTGGCCCAGGGTAGGCCCAGTGGCTCATGTTAGTGTACAGGTCAGAGTTAGGTCAGTTTTCAGTTTAAATTTACATTTTAATCCTTTCTTAATCAAGCAAACAAGGATTAGGTTTATATAATTTATTTTAGTTTATTATTTATATGATTTATTATTTTTATTTAGTTTAGTTTATTTTATTTTAGGCTTATTTATTTTATTTTTTATCTTAGTTTATTTTCAGTTTAGTTTATGTTTTAGTTTAGGTTTTAGTTTATTTTATTTTAGTTTATTTTAGTTTAGGTTTTATTTATTTTGGTTTAGTTTAGGTTTATTTTATTTTATGTTTAGGATTAGAATTTTATTATGTTTATTTTAGGTTTTATTTTTAGTTTAGCTCAATTATTATTTTAGTTTATTTTATTTTATTTAGTTTAGGTTTAGTATTTATTTTGTTTTTATTTTAGTAGGTTTAGGTTTATTTTTTTTTTTATTTTAGGTTTAGGTTTTTTTTTTTTTTAGTAGGTTTTTTTTTATTTAGTTTTAAGTTTATATTTAGGTTTATTTTAGGTAGGTTTTATTTAGTTTTTTATTTTATTATATTTTGGTTTATTTTATTTTTATTTTAGGTTTAGTTTTAATTTTATTTTATGTTTTTTTAGTTTAGTTTTATTTTATTTATTTTATTTTAGTTTTTTATTTTATTTTATTTTTTTAAGTAGTTTATGTAGTTTAATTAGTTTTAGTTTATGTTCCATTATTATATTTTATTTTTATTATTTGGTTATTATCTTTATTTTATTTTATAGTAAGTTTATATTTTTATCTAGGGTTTATGGTTTTTTTATTATTCTTGTGGTAGTTTTGGGTTTAGGTTTAGGGTTTAGGAGCATTTGGGGTTAGGGTTTTAGGGCTAATTAGGGTTTTAATTTTAGGGTCCAGATCTGGTAGTTTAGGTTTATGGTCCAGGGTTTAGTTTTATGCAAGTTTTATTTTATTTATTTTAGGTCATTTATTTTATGTTTATTTTTTAGTTTAGTTTTATTTTTAGTTTACTTTTAAGGTTTAGGTTTTATTTTTTATTTTTATGTTTAGGTTAAGTTTTTTATTTTACTTTTTTAAGTTTTATTTTTTCGTGTAGATTTTGGTTTATTTTTAGTTTCTTTTATTTTATTTAGTCTGCAATTTATGTTTAGTTTATTTTAGTTTAGGTTTAGTTTTTTATTTATTTAAATTATTTTATTTGTTGCTTTATGTTTATTTTATTATTTTATTTTAGGTTTTAGGTTTTTTTTTAGTTTAGGGTTTATGATTTATTTTTTATTTTTTTAGGTTTTATTTTTAGTTTTTTTTTTTAGGTTTTGTTATTTATTTAGTGTATATTTTATTTTATTTTAGGTTTATTTTAAGTTTATTTTAGGTTTATTTTATTTTTATTTTAAGTTTAGTTTTTATTTTATTTATGTTTTTTATTTTTAAGTTTATTTTATTTTATTAGTTTAGGTTTATTTAATTTATTTTATTAGTTTATTTTATTTTATTTTATATTTTGATTTGAGTTTTCAGGATCTTATATTTATTTTATCTCATCTTAATACTCAGGTTTATTTATTTAGGTTATAGCCTGCCCAGGGCTCATGTTTAGGCCTGTGGCCTGGGGCTCTCCATGGTCAGGACTCAGTGGCCCAGGGCCTGTGGTCACCTAGGTCAGTGTCAATCAGGGCTCAGATTCAGTTTTCATTCTTGTACCTCAGATCCCAGTTGGGCCTGGGTTAAGGCCCAGCTCAGTCAGTTTGTGGGCTCCAGTAGGTTTTACTCAGGGCCTTTTTGTGGCTAGTGTGGCCTGGACCAAAGTCAGTCAGTCAGGCCTGGCCTGTTTAGGTCTCTGGATTACTCAGGCCCAGGACTCAGTGTCAGTTTTAGGTTTAGATTCCAAGATTAGTTAGCTCAGGTTATCCAGTGGTTGGCCTGGATCATTTAGTGGCCTTAAGCCCATGATATGATCATGATGTAGTAGGGCTCTGTGATTAGCCTGTGGTAGGCCTTCAGGGGCCTGGTGGCCTGGGCCCAGGTGGCCAGTTTAGGATCTGGCTCAGCCTGGGTTTGCCGCCTCAGTGGTTGGCCTGTGGATCAGGGCCTGGTTAGGCCTTGGCTCAGTGGCTTCCATATTAAAGCCTAGCATAAGATAGGTTTAGGTAAGATATTTTATCTTTATTAAGTTTTTTATCTTATGTAGATTTATTATTTAGATTTATTCAGTTTATTTTATCTTTTACTAATTTTTATCTATCATGTTTTAGTGTATCAAGATATTTTATTATCTTTAGCCTATGTTTAGCTTCAGAATTTATCTTATATTATCTTATGTTTAGGTTTTATTTATCTATTTTAGCAGTCAGGGTTAGGTTGGGATCTGGGCCGTGATCTGTCAGGCTCCAGGACTCCAGGGTTTGTGGTCTCATCAGTGGCTCAGGGCCTGGGTGGCCCAGGAAGGAGGCCCAGGCCTGGCAGGGAGGCCCAGGTTTGTGGTAGTTTTCAGCCTATTTAGGATAGCTCCAAGATAAGTTTAGGGTTTAGTGGCCTGAGTGTGGTTTATCTTTATTAGGTTTATTTTTATTTATTTAGTTTTATTTTAACCAGGTTTTGTTATTAGTAATGTTTTATATTTATTTTAATTTATTTTTTTAATTTAAGTTTTTGATTTTAATTTTTTTAATAGTTTAGGTTTATTTTATTGGATTTATAGAGTTTAGTGAGTTTATTTTTTTGGCCTAGGATCTGGGGAAGTTGTGGAGGGCCTGTTTAGGGAGTAGGGCCCAGGGCTAGGATATGCAGGGTTAGGTAAATATAGACCCAGTGGAAAACAGGTTTGGTGTGGTTAGGTCATCAGGGAGGGCTCAGCCTTAAGTTTATCAGCCTAAGGTGTGGTTTAGTTTAGGGTTTCAGTTCAGTTTAGGGAGTCAGGGTTTATTTAGGAGAGATTTAGAAGGTTTGTTAGGTAGGGTTTTATGGTAGTATTTAAGTTTAGGGTTTAGGTTTTGGGGTTTAGGGTTTAGGGTTTTTATGGTTTAGGGTTTAGGGTTTTAGGGTTTAGTGTTTAAGGTTCAAGTTTTTGGTTTAGGATTCAGGTTTTAGTTTAGGGTTTTTGTTTTTTTTAATAGAAAACAAATTCACATTTAGCATTTCTTCTTTTGGAATTCATCAACCAAGTAACACACTAAGTTTTCGAAGACACAAGCAATGACATAGATAAACAAATTGAGCATTATAGTAAAACCCTATAACTTAAACTTCTCTACCATAAAGATACAGCTCAATATGCAGATATCGATTGTTCTTTATCATAAGAACCATTGGCCTCAGTTAGATGCACCATCATATCCCCATCTTCCGCCACCACCATGATAACCTTATCGTACTCCCGCCTCCATAACCACCATTACCACCACCCATTTCCACTCACTCTAGATAACCCACCATGTATTTGGTTATCAGCTATGGCAATGATGTTCCAGCCATCATGGTTTACCCATTCTGGGTTTTATTTAAGTTTAAGTTTATTAGGTTTTAGGGTTTTAGGTTTATTTTATTTATTTAGTTTTATGTTTAGGGTTTGGGATTGGGTTTAGGTTTAGTTATTTTGTGGTTTGTGGTTATTTATGCTTTAAGGTTTAGGTTTATAGTTTAGGGTTTTTTATGGTTTAGGGTTCTTTTTTAAATAAATTAAACTATTAGGTTTAGGTTTATTTGGTTTATTTTATATTTATTTTAGTTTATTTTATTTTTTAATTTTATTTAGGTTTATTTTTTCTTTTTAATTTTTTAATTTAGTTTATTTATTTTTGTTTTATTTATATTAGTTAAGGTTTTTTATTTTAGTTTATTTTTTTCAGTTTAGTTTATTTTAAGTGAAGTATTTTATTTTATTTTTTTAGTTTAGGTTTTATATTATTTTTAAGTTTAGTTTTTTATTTTATTTTAGTACATTTTGTTTTATCTGGTTTATTTTAGGTTTTAATGTTTTATTCTTTATTTTAGGTTTATTTTAATTTATTTTAGTTTATGTTTAGTTTCGTTTTATTTATTTAGGTTTATTTTATTAATTTAGTTTAGTTTATTCTTATTAGGTTTATTTTATTTTTATTTATTTTATTTTTATTTTAGTTTAGGTTTTTAGTTTGTGGTTTATTTTATTTTTTATTATTTAGGTTTTTTATTTTGGTTATTTTTTTTAGGTTTCTTTTTATTTTTTTTTTATTTAGGTTTATTTTATTTTATTTATGTTTATTTTTTATTTTATTTAAGATTTTATTTTAGGTTTATTTTATTTTTTAGTTTCATTTAGGTTTTATTTTATTTTATTTTCGTTTATTTTTATTTATTTATTTTATTTTATTTTTAGGTTTAGGCTTAGGTTTTAGTTTATGTTTTCATTTAATTTAATTTTATTTATTTTATTTAGATTAAGTATTTTTTTATTTTTTATTTATTTATATGTTTTATTTAGTTTAAGTTTAGGTTTTTAGGCTTTTTATTTTATTTTTTCATTTTTATTATTTTATTTAGTTTGTTTTATTTGTTTTAGTGGTTTGGGGTTTAGGGTTGGGGGTTTAGGGAGTTTATTTTACCTGGGAGTTAATTTTGAATAAAAGAAACCTAAAGAGCTAGACGCCCATCTAAGTACATTAGGAAAATAAACAAAATAGCAAATACAACAGCTAAAAAGTACATGAGAAAAAGATATAGAGTAAGACTAAAAAAAGCTAAAAAGAAAATAACAAAGATAAGTACATAAGAATAAGTTAATGATTCCTTTGAGAAAGCAAGATAAGCAAGATCCACAACAACAACACCTGGGATGACTGAGTAATGATCATTCCCTCTGTAAAGTTCCAACCTATAAAAGAAATTTGCAAAACACTACAAAGGCAAAAGTCATAGCTAAAAAGGATAAGGATAAAGAGAAGAAAAGGAGAGAGCTGAGAAAGAGAAGGCTGCTCAATTAGGATCATCAAGGGTCAATAATACATTAGCATCAAACTTCATAAAGAAGGGTTACAATCATATGTAATGCTACCAACCAAAGAGAAGAGGTGAGTAACATCAAAGCCATCATACCCAAAGATACCATATAAGCAAACATCCAAGGCCAGAAGTAGAGTTCTAGATCGCACCATTAAACAAAGAGCAACCACCAAGAACAACTAGTACCAAACCAATAAATAAAACCACAAATACTAATCACAATAACCTAGAGAGAGGCTAGAACAAAAAACACCAACAAACCATTATCCAAATACCATCCAAGCTCAAACTAGAAAACTAGAACCAAGCATCAGCAAAACAAATGCAATTTACAGAAACAACCAAAACCAAGATAGGAGCTCTCAAGCCAAAGTCCCAACAAGTAGTAGTCACCAAACCAAACTTGGGTGAGCAACCACAAATGACTGAATAGCTTAGAAATGAAACCATCAACTGATGGAAACATAAGTTATTGCTAGTATGAATCACCAGATGATAAAATAGCCACACAAAAGGGGGCAAAGGTAGCCACCAACCACCAGAAACCAAAAGTCCAATCCAATAGGATTATCAAATGTTTTTCCAGCACAACAAAAGGAACCAGCAAATTGTCCAAGAAGAAGGACAAACCAACAAGGAAAAAATCAACCATCCAAGATTCCAAAGACTACTAAAAGTCCTCCAACAAAACCAACTAGTAAAATAGCCATAAGGCAACCACCATAGAATAACCCATCATAAGTAACCAACAAAGGTAGCATCCCCAGCAGCTAAGGAAAAGTAGAAAACCAATAAAGCACCATACAACAGAGGTCCAAAAGAAGCACATCCACCATAGAAAGGCAACAACAGTAGATAAGACTACCAAAACCAAACTTCCCAGCAATAAAGACTAACCCGAAGAAGCATAATAATAAATATAAAATGTCAAAAATGTACCCAATAGAGGCTAATCCTAGGAGAATAAGCAAGTTCAAAACCAAGGAAAAGAAGGATCTAGCAATAAACAATAAGGAACTGAGAGGCAACCCCTAAAAAACTAGCTAGGAAATTCTTGAAAATAAGGCCAAGAAAGGCAACAACTAACAGTAGTTCCCACTAGGAAGGCCACCCAACCAACCATGAAAATCCAGCAAAAAGTAATTTGAGTTCAAGAGAAGAGCCACAAACTAAGTAGTGTAGAAAACATAAAATCAGGGTAGAAGCCATCTCATCCACGAGCAACTAGTAATATGGCAGAGAATATAGTAGCCACCACGCTAAAAAAACCAAGCCAACCAGTGAAGAACAACCACTAGGTTACAGAGCCAACCCAAAAGGAGGTTAAAACATACGCACTCGGGCCAAAAGTGAAAATGAGTTTACGGTTTAAGGTTTAGGGTTTAGGGTTTATGGTTAGGGTATAGGGTATAGGGTTTAGGGTTTAGTGTTTAGGCTTTTGGATTTAGGGTTTTGAGGGTTTAGGGTTGTAGGGGGTTTAGGGTTTAGGTTTTAGGGATCATGGTAGTTTAGGGTTTAGGGTTAAGGATTTAGGGTTTAGGGTTTAGGATTTAGGGTTTAGGGTTTAGGTTTGGTTTTAGGGTTTAGGGTTTATTTTAGGTTTAAGGTTTTTTTTTTAATTAAGTAAACTGGTAGGTTTAGGTTTATTTAGTTTATTTTTTTGTTTATTTTAATTTTTTCTTTTTATTTAGGTTTATTTTTAATTTTTATTTGGTTTAGTTTATTTATTTTAGTTTAAGTTTTTTATTTTAGTTTACTTTTTAGGTTTAGGTTTAGGTTTATGTTTATTTTTAGTTTAGTTTTATTTTTATATAATTTTTTAGGTTTAGGTTTTATTTTTTTCAAGTTTTGGTTTAGGTTTTTAATTTATTTTTTTAGGTTTAAGTTTTAGGTTTTTATTTTAGGATTATTTTTTGGATTAATTTGAAATTTTAGGTTTAGGTTTATTTTATTTTAATTTATTTTATTTAGTTTAGGGTTTAGGTTTAGTTTATTTTAGGTTTAGGCTAAGGTTTTATTTATTTTAGTTTAGTTTATTTTAGTTAAGGTTTAGATTTATTTTATTTTATTTATTTTAGGTTTAGGTTTTTTTTTAGTTTAGGGTTAGGTTTTATTTATTTATTTATATTTATGTTTTATTTTAAGTTTTATTTTTTTAGGTTTTGGTTTTAATTTAGTTTTGATTTTAATTTATTTTAGGTTTATTTTATTTTTATTTTACATTTAGTTTTTATATTATTTAGGCTTTCTAGTTTTAGGTTTATTTTATTTTTTTTTAGTTTAGTTTAGGTTTTTATTTATTATATTTTAGTTTAGTTTTTATTTTTTATTTTATTTTATTTTTGGGTTTAGGTTCAAGTTTCGGTTTAGGTTTTAGTTTAAGTTTTAATTTTATTTTATTATATTATTTTATTGA
Organism: Cymbidium sinense; assembly: GCA_021442155.1. Classification (NCBI taxonomy): domain Eukaryota; kingdom Viridiplantae; phylum Streptophyta; class Magnoliopsida; order Asparagales; family Orchidaceae; genus Cymbidium; species Cymbidium sinense. Next base: position 155,913,160 of record CM038214.1, read on the forward strand.
GGTTAAGGTTTATTTATTTATTTTATTTTTAGGTTTTATTTAGTTTAGGTTTAAGTTTTTAGGTTTTTATGATTTAGAGTTTAGGGTTTAGGGTTTTGGGTTTAGGGTTGTAAGTTAGAGGAATCATAGTTTAGGGTTTAGGGGTTAGTGTTTAAGGTTTGGTGTTTAGGGGTTTAGGGTTTAGGGTTTAGGGTTAGTTTTAAAGTTTATGGTTTAGGGTTAGGGTTTTTTTATTTTTATTTTTAAGATTTCATAATTTTTTTATTTTTATAATATTAAGTAAACTAGTAGGTTTAGGTTTATTTAGTTTATTTAGTTAATATTTTTTTATTTAGTTTATTTTATTTTATTTTTTTATTTAGGTTTATTTTTTATTTTATTTAGTTTAGTTTATTTATTTTAGTAAGGTTTTCTATTTTAGTTATTTTTTAGGTTTAAGTTTTGGTTTTGGTTTATTTTTTAGGATTTATTTTATTTATTTTATTTTTGTTTAAATTTCTTTTTTATTTTATTTTATTTTTAGGTTTAAGTTTTATTTTAGGTTTAGTTTAAGATTTATTTTATTTTGGTTTAGATTTATTTATTTATTTTATTTTAAGTTTTATTTAGTTTAGGTGGAAGATTTTATTTAGGTAGTTTAGCATTTTAGGATTAGGGTTTAGGTGGGGTGAGTTTAGTGGGGAGGGTTTAGGGTTTAGGATTTAAAGTGGTTTAGGGTTTTAGGGTTTAGGATTTAAGTTTAGGTAGGTTAGGTTTAGGGTTTAGGGTTTTTGGTTTTTTTAATAGAGAATAAATTCAAATTAAACATTTCATCTTTTCTATTTCATCAACTAAGTAACCCACCAAGTTTTCTAAGGCATAAGCGACAACATAGATAGAAAATGAGCACATAGAGCCAATCAAAAACCCTAGATAACTAGAATCATCTCTACTATAAAGACACAGTTCCAAAAGCAACAGATCAAATCGATCGTTCTTCAGTTTCTCCATTTCCCATCAGAACCACCCCAGCCTCTTGAGTGGCGGGATCCACCATCATATCCCTGATCTCTCCCTTCATCGCCATAGTGGCTATAACCTTCGTTGCCCTTCTCGCCTCCATAACCACCATTGCTCAGACCACAACTTCCATATCCAAGAAGACCTCTAGATCCCCACCACCTTGATAACCACCACCTCTTAGCCTCCACCACCATATCTAGACTAAGCTGGTTGATGGTGATGTTCTATCATTAAAGTTCCACATTCTTAGGTTTAGGTTTAGCTTTAGGTTTTAGGTTATAGGGTTTAGGTTTATTTATTTATTTATTTTAGGTTTAGGTTTGGGTTTAGGGTTTAGGTTTAGGTTTATAAGTTTAGGTTTTTTTAATTTATTTAGTTACTTTAGGTTTAGGGTTTGGGGGGAGGGTTTAGGGGTTAGGTTTGGTAAGGTTTAGGGTTTAGGGTTTAGAAGGAGGTTTAGGGTAAGGTTGGGTTTAGTTTAGGGTTTTTGGGTTTAGGGTATGGTAGGGTTTAGGGTTTAGGGTGTTTAAGATTCATTGTTTAGGGTTTAGGGTCACAGTTTAGGGTGAAGGTTTAGGGGGTTTAGGGTCAGTGTATGGTTTTTTGGGTGGATTTGGTAGGGTTGGTTAGGGTTTAGGGTTTAAGGTTTAGAGAGGTTTAGGTTTAGATTTAAGGTTTATGGTTTTAGAGTTTAGGTTTAGGGTTTAGGATTTTTTTCAATTAAGCCCGACAAGTTTAGGTTTATTTATTTTCTTTATTTTAGTTTATTTTATTTTATTTTATTTAGGTTTACTTTTATTTTTATTTAGTTTAGGTTTATTTATCTTAATGTAGGTTTGTTTAGTTCATTTTTTAGGTTTAGGTTTAGGTTTAAATTTATTTTTTAGTTTAGTTTTAATTTTATTTTTATTTTTTAGGTTTAGGTTTTATTTTTCATTATTATGATTAGGTTCAAGTTTTTATTTTATATTTTAAGGTTTAGGTTTTAGTTATTATTTTAAGTTTCTTTGGGTTTATTTTTAGTTTAGGCAGTTTATTTTTTAGTTTATTTTATTTTATTTAGTTTAAGTTTAGGTTTAGGTTTAGTTTATTTTGGGTTTAGGTTTAATTTATTTTAAAGATTATTTTAGTTTAGGTTTAGGTGGATTTTATTTTGCTTATTTTTGTTTTATTTTAAGTTTAGGTTTTTTTTTAGTTTATGGTTTAGGTGTTATTTTTTATTTATTTTTAGGTTTATTTTTTAGGTTTAAGTTTTTATTTAGTTTTTAATTTATTTTATCTTAGGTTTATTTTATTTTTATTTTAGGTTTAGTTTTATTTTAATTAGGTTTTATTTTAGGATTATTTTATTTTTTTAGTTTAGGTTTTATTTATTTTATTTATTTAGTTTTTTTATTTTTTATTTTATTTTATTTTAGTTTAAGTTTAGGTTTAGTTTAGGCTTTTATTTTATTTTATTTTGTTTTATTTAGGTTTAGGTTTAGGGTTTAGGTTTAGGGTTTTAGGCTCAGGGTTTAGGGTAGTGTTTATGGTTTAGTGTTTAGGGTTTAAGGTTTGGGGTTTAGGGTTTAGGTTTTAGGTTTAAGGTTTAGGTTTTAGTTTAGGGTTTAAGGATTTTTTTCAACAGAGTTTAGGATTTAGTGTTTAGGTTTTGGGTTTTTAGGTGTGTTTAGGGTTTAGGTTTATGGCAGAGTTTAAGGTTTAGGGTTTAGTATTTAGGTTGTAGGTTTAGGAGTTTTAGGGTGGTAGGTGGGTTTTTCATTATGATTTTAGGTTTGGGAGGATTTTATTTTATTTTAGGTTTAGGGTTTATTTTAGTTTCAATTTTTATTTAGTTTGTATTTTATTTAATTTTATGTTTATTTTTTATTTTAGTTTTTTTATTTTATTAAGGATTTTATTTTTTAGTTTAGTTTAGGTTCTTATTTATTTTATTTTATTTTATTTCTTATTTTTATTTTATATTCTTTTTAGGTTTTAGTTTAGGTTTAGGTTTAGTTTTATTTTATTTTATTATTTTATTTTGGTTTAGGTTTTTTATTTATTTTATTTTTAGGTTTTCTTTATTTTTGGTTTAGGCTTTTATCTTTTTAGTGTTTATGGTTAGTTTAGGGTTTAGGGTTTAGGGTTTAGGTTTTAGGGTTTAGGTTTATTTATGGTTTAGGATTTTTTTTGGGGAAAGTTAGAATTTTATTATCATAAAAGGAAAAGATACAATGTCCTTAAAAGGGGTAAAGCTCTAAAATTCTACTGCTGTGAGAGCAACAAGAAACCTAAAGAGCCAAACCCCCATCTAAGTACTTTAGAAAAAGAAAACAAAACAAAAAAGCAAATACAACAGCTAAAAAGCATAAGAGAAAAAGATACATAGTAAGACTAAAATAAATCCTGAAAATAGTAAAAGGATGAGTCAGAAGTAGTTCATGATTCCTTTGAGAAAGCAAGGTAAGCAAGATCGACAGCAACAACACTTGGGTTGACTGAGTAACGACCATTCCCTTTGTAAAGTTCCAACCAAAAAACAAAACACAAAAAAAAAGTCATAAAAAAGGATAAGGATAAAGAGAGGAAAATTAGAGAGCTTAGAAAGAGTAGGCTCGTGCTCGTTAGGATCATCTCAAGTGGCAATAATACATATGGGCATCCAAACTTCATTAAGAAGGTTTACAATCATATGTAATGCTACCAACTGAAAGGAGAGGTGAGAAGCATCAAATCCATCATAGCCAAGATATGTGATACAAGTAAACATCTAAGGCGGCCCATAGAGTTCCGACCGCACCATTGAATAGAGAGCAACCGACCAGCAACTAGCTAGCAAGCAAACCACTAAAAAAACCATAACAAACTAATCACAATAACCTAGAGAGAGGTAGAATAAAGTTAGAACACTAACAATAGCCATTTTTCAAATACCCATCCTAGCTCCAAACTAGGGAAAACCAGAACCAGCCATCAACAAGTAGTAGAACCATGCCAATTAATAGAGAAACAACCAACAAAAAGGAAAAAATTAACCAACCAAGATTACAAGGACCACTAAAAGTCCTCCAACCAAACCAACTTAATAAAATAGCCATAAGGCAATCTCTAGAGAATAGCCCATCATAAGTAACCAATAAAGGATGCATCCCCAGCAGCAAAGAAAAAGTAGAAAACCAACAAAGCACCATGCAATAGAGGTCCAAAAGAAGCACAACCACCATAAAAAGGCAATAGTAGTAGCTAACCAAGACTAGTGAAAACCAAACAAAGTCTAAACAAGAAGCATTATAACAACATAAAATGTGCTGTAAAAAACACGCCCAACAGAGGCTAATCCCTGGAGAATAAGCGAACATAAAACCAAGGCAAAAGAAGGATCCAACTACAAAAAATAAGGAACTGGGAGGCAACCCCCCAAAAATATCTAGGAAATTCTACAAAAGAAGCCCCAAAAATGGAATAACCAATAGTAGTTCCCACTCAAAAGGCCACCCATCCAACCATGAAAAATAAGCAAAAATTAATTTGAGTTCAAGAGGAAAACAAACCAATTGTAAAAATAGAATAAAGCTAGAGAAGAAAACATCTCATCCACCAGAACCAGTAACAAGGTAGTAGCCCACCAATAAAAACCAAGCCAACCAAAAAGGATAGGAACCACAAGAGAGAACAACCCAAAGAAAAGAGAAAAACATAACCCGCTCAACAAAAAAAAAATAAGTTGAGTTTAAGAGGTAAGGTTTATGGTGGGTTTAGGGTTTAGGGTAGGTGTTTAGGTTTAGGGTTTATGGTCATAGGTTTTATGGTTTTGGTTTGTAGGGGGGTTTAGGGGTTAGGGTTTATAGTTTAGGGTTTAACGTTTATGGTTGTAGGGTTTATGGTTTAGGGTTGTAGGGGGTTTAGGGTTAGTTTATAGTTTAGGGTTTAGGGTTTAGTTTATGGTTTTAGGAGGGTGGGTAGGGTTTAGGGTGGGTTTAGGATTTTAGGTTTAGGTTTATGGTTTATTTTAGGTTTAGTTTAAAACAAAGTAAAATTTAGGTTTAATTTAATTTAAATTTATTTAGTTCATTTATTTTTAATTTTATTTAGTTTAGTTTATTTATTTTAGGTTTATTTATTTTAGTTTAGGTTTTCATTTTAGTTTTTTTGTTTAGGTTTAGGTTTATGTTTTTTAGCTAGTTTTATTTTTTTTATTTAATTTTTGGTTTAGGTTTGGTTTAGGTTTTTTTTTTTTTTTAGGTTTTGGTTTTAGGTTATTATTTTAGGTTTATTTTTAGGTTTTATTTCTTAGTTTGGGTTTAGGTTTATTTTATTATTTTTATTTATAGTATATATTTAAGTTTAGGTTTAGGTTTTATTTATTTTAGTTTAGTTTATTTTAGTTTAGGTTTAGGTTTATTTTATTTTCTATTTTTTAGGTTTTTTTTTACTTTAGGGTTTAGGTTTTATTTTTTATTTATTTTCAAGTTTTATTTTTAGGTTCATTTTTTAGGTTTAGGTTTTTATTTAGTTTTTATTTTATTTATTTTTTAAAGTTAATTTTATTATCGCTTAGTTTTATTTTATTTAGGTTTTTATTTTAGGTTTATTTTATTTTTTAGTTTAGTTTAAGTTTCTTTTATTTTATTTTAGTTTAGTTTTACATTTTATTTTATTTTCTTTTTTAGCTTTAAGTTTAGGTTCTAGTTTAGGTTTTTATTTTATTTTATTTTTTTATTATATTTTGGTTTAGGTTTTTATTTATTTTATTTTTTAGGTTCAATTTAGTTTAGGTTTTGGTCTTAGCTTTTTAGGGTTTAGGGTTAGTTTAGGGTTTTGGGTTTAGGGTTTATGGTTTGGCATTTAGGATTTAGGGTTTAGAGTTTAGGATTTAGGGTTTAAAGTTTAGGGTTCAGGGTTTAGGGTGTAAGTTTTAGGTTTAAGGTTCAAGTTTTAGTTTAGGGATTATGATTTTTAGGTTTTTATTTAGCAGAGAACAAATTCATATTCGACATTTCTTCTATTTCATTTCCTCAACCAAGTAACACACCAAGTTTTCTAAGATAGAGGCGACAACATAGATAAAAAATGAGCATGCATAGAGCAAATCAAAAACCCCAGGTAACTAGAACCATTTCTACTACAAAGACAGGGTTCCATAAGCAGTAGATCGGATCGACCATTATTCAGTTTCTCTCGTTCCTATCTGAACCGCCCTGGCCTCTTGAGTAATTGGTTCCACCATCATATCCCTGATCTCTCCCTCCATCACCACCACACCAGTTTCCATTGCTCCTCCCCATAACCACTCACTACACCACCTCCATATCCACCAGCACCTCCAGAACCCCCACCACCACTACGAGAACCATCGTCTCCACCTTTTCCTCCACCGTAAGATCTAGACTAATCCTGATTGATAGTGTTGTTCAAGCCATCAAGGTTTTGTCCATTCTTAGGGTTAGGTTTAGGTTTAGGTTTATTAGGTAGGGTTTATGTTTATTTTTAATTTAGTTACTGGTTTAGGTTTAATGTTTGGGGTTTAGGTTTATGGTTCAAGGTTAGGGTTTAGTTTAGGGTTTAGGTTTAATGCTTTTTTGGGTAGGTTTATGATAGTTTGGATTTGGGTGGTTTAAGGTTTAGGTTTATTGTGGAAAAGTTTAGGGGGTTTAGGTTTGGGTGGGGTTTGGAGGGTTTGAGTTATTTAGAGAAATTTGACTTATGATTTAGAGGAGGGTTAAGAGTTTAGGTTTAGGGGGCAGGGGGTTTAGGTTTAGGGTTTAGGGTTTAGGGTTTAGGTTTAGGGTTTAAGGTTTAGGTTTAGTTTGGAGTATTTTGGGTTTAGGGTAGGATTGTGGTTAGTTTAGGTTGATGGTTTATTGTGGTTTTGTGGTTTAGGGTGGGTTTAGGGTTTAGGGTTTAGTTTAGGAGGGTGATTTGAAGGAAAGGTTTAGGGTTTTAAAAAAAAAAGATTTAGTTAATTTAGTTTTATTTATTTTGTTTAATTTTTTATTTTATTTAGGTTTATTTTTATTTTTATTTAGTTTACATTTTTTTAGGTTTATTTATTTTAGTTGAGGTTTATTTTTATTATAATTTATTTTTTAAGTTTAGGTTTAGGTTTAGGTTTTTTTTATTTTATTTTTTAGGTTTAGGTTTTTTTTATTATTAGGTTTAGGTTTAGGTTTTATTTTATTTTTTTTAAGTTTAGGTTTTAAGTTTTATATTAGGTTTATTTATTTTATTTTATTTTATTTAATTTAGGTTAGGGTTTATTTTAGGTTTAGGTTTTATTTATTTTAGTTTAGTTTTTTAGTTTAGGTTTAGTTTATTTTATTTGGTTTATTTTATTTTTATTTTTTGGTTTTGAATTTTGTTTTTTTTTGTTTAAGTGTTATTTATTTATTTATTTTTAGGTTTAAATTTTTATTTAATTTTTATTTTATTTTATCTTAGGTTTATTTTATTTTAATTTTAGGTTTAGTTTTTATTTTATTTAGGTTTTAATATTTTTAGGTTTATTTTATTTTTTAGTTTAGTTTAAGTTTTTATTTATTTTATTTTCATTTAGTTTTTATATTCTATTTTATTTTATTTTTAGGTTAGGTTCAGCTTTAGGTTTTAGTTTAGGTTTTTATTTTATTTTATTTTATTTTTTTATTTAGGTTTAGGTTTTAGGGTTTATGGTTTAGGGTTTTAGGGTTTATAGTTTATTTAGGGTTTAGTGTTAGTGTTTAGGGTTTAGGTTTAGGGTTTAGGGTTTAGGTTTTAAGTTTAGGGTTTAGGGTTTGAGGATTAGGATTTAGGGTTTAGGGTTTAGGATTTAGAGTTTTAGGGTTTAGGGTTTAAGGTTTAGGGTTTAGGGTTTAGGGTTGTTTAGAGTTTTTTAGGGAAAGTTAGAATTTTATTACCATAAAGGAAAAGATACAATGTCCTTAAAAGGGTAAAGCTCTAAAATTCTCTTCTTGAGCTACAAGAAACCTAAAAGATAAACCCCATCTAAGTACATTAGAAAAGAAAAGAAAATAAATAAATACAACAGACTAAAAAAGCATAAGAGAAAAAAGACATAGAGTAAGACTTAAACAAATCTTGAAAAAATAAAAGGATAAGTCAGCAGTAGTTCATGATTCCTTTCAGAAATCAAGGTAAGCAAGATCCACAGCAACAACGCTTTGCTTGACTGAGTAACGACCATTCTCTCTGTAAAGTTCCAACCTATAAAAAAAATTTGCAAAACACTACAAAGGCAAAAGTCATAGCTAAAAAGGATGACGATAAAGAGAGGAAAAGGATAGAGCTGAGAACAAGAAGGCTTGGGCTTAGTTAGGGTCATCTTAAGGGGAAACAATACATATTAGCATCCAAACCTCATAAAGAGGGGTTATAATCATATGTAATGCTACCTATCAGAGAGAAGAGGTTTGTAACATCGAAGCCATCATAGCTGATACAAGCAAACTTCTAAGGCCAGCAGTCCGTAGAGATCCAAATCCTGCACCATTAAGCAAAGAGAAACCGACCAGGAACCAGCTTGCAGCCAAAGCACCAGAGAAAACTAGAACCAGCCATCAACAAGCACCAAACCAATGCCAATTAATAGAGAAATAGCCGACAAAACCAAGATAGGAGCCCTCAAGCCAATGACCCAACAAGTAGCTGTGACTAAGCCAAACTTGGGTGAGCTACCACAAATGACTAAACATGTAAATTAAACCATCAAGAAGGAAACATAAGATGTGCAAATCAGACAAGATCCAAAGACAGCCACCAACTAGTAGAAACCAAAGAGTTCAATCCGAATGGATAAGCAAGGTTTGGCAGGCATAACAAAAGGCTCCAACAAATTGTCCAAGAAGAAGGAAAAGACCAACAAGGAAAAATCAACCAACCAAGATTCAAAGACAACTAAAACTCCTCCAACCAAACTAGCTAATTAAAACATCCATAAGGCAACCATTAGAGAACAACCCATCATAAGTAACCAATAAATGAAGCATCCCCATAAGGAGTAGAGAAAATTAAAGCACCACACAGGTCCAAAAGAAGCATAGCCACCATAGAAAGGCAACAATAGAGAAAAAAAATAAAACTTCCCCAACAACAAAGACTAACTTGACAAGAAGCACAATAAAAACACAAAATGTGCTGCAAATAATGCACCCAATAGATGCTAATCCCAAGAGAATAACTAAACACAAAATCAAGGTAAAAGAAGTATCCATCAACAAAAAATAAAAAACTATGAGGCAACTCCCAAAAAATAGAAATTCTCCAAAGAAGGCTTAGAAAGGCAACAACTAATAGTAGTTCCCACTATGATGGCTACCCATCCAACCATAAAAAACTAGCAAAAAGTAATTCAAGTTTAAGAGGACAGCCAACAAACAAGCCAGTGCAAAAAACATAATAAAGCCAGAGCAGAAACTATCTCATCCACCAACAACTAGAGTAATAAGGTAGAGAAGATAGCAGCCACTAGGCCCAAAAAACCAAGCCAACCTAGGCTAAAAAGGCAGGAACTACCATGTAGCAATCACCAGGCCAACCCAGAAGCAAGAGGTCAAAAACATAACTGAGCTCAAGCTGAAAAGTAAAAATAGATTTAGGGTTTAGGAGCTTTAGGTTGGTTTAGGAGGGTTGGGGTTTAGGTTTAGGTTTTTAGTGGTTTTATTTTGAGGGTTTATTTAGGGTTTAGGGTTTTAAGTTTAGGGTTTGGTTTAGGGTTTAGGATTGTGGGTTAAGGGTTTAGGGTTTAGGTTTAGGGTTTTAGGGTTTAGGTTAGTTTTAGGTTTAGGGTTTTAGGTTTAGGGTTTTGGTTTAGGGTTTAGGTTTAGTTATTAGGGTTTTGGGTTTAGGTTTTATTTCAATTTTAGGTTTCTAAATTAAGTAAACCGATAGTTTAAGTTAATTTAGTTTATTTTTATTTATTTTATTTTATTTTATTTTTTATATTTATTTAGGATTATTTTAATTTTATTTAGTTTATATATTTATTTATTATAGTTTATTTGTTAGGTTTAGGTTTAAGTTTATGTTTATATTTTAATTTAGTTTTATTTTTATTTTATTTTTTAGGTATAAGTTTAATTTTTAATTTTATTTTTTTTGTTTAAGTTTTAGGTTTTTATTTTAGGTTTATTTTTAGGTTTTTTTTAGTTTAGGGTTTAGGTTTTATTTTTTATTTAATTTTAGGTTTTATTTTTAATTTTATTTTTTAGGTTTAGCTTTTTATTTATTTTTTTATTATATTTTAGGTTTATTTTATTTTCTTAGTTTATTTTAGGTTTTTATTTATTTCATTTTAGATCAGTTTAAATTTTTTATTTTAGTTTATTTTTAGGTTTAGGATTAGGTTTGGTTTTAGTTTAAGTTTTATTTTATTTTATTTATTTATTTTATTTAGGTTTAAGTTTTCTTATTTATTTTATTTTAGGTTTTATTTAGTTTAGGTTTAGGTTTTAGGTTTTAAGGTTGATGGTTTAGTGTTTAGGGTTTAGGGTTTGGGGTTTAGGTTTAGGGTTATAGGTTTTAAACTTTGGGTAGGGTGTTAGGGTTTAGGGTTTAGGGTTAGTTTTAGGGTTTAGAGTTAGGATTTTTTTAATTTAAATTTAAATTTTCTTAAAATTAAGTAAACTAGTAAGTTTAGGGTTATTTAGTTTATTTTTTATTTATTTTTGGTTGTTTTTTATTTTATTTTTATTTAGGTTTTTTTTTTATTTATTTATTTTAGTTGATTTATTCTAGGTTTATTTATTTTAGTTTAGGTTTTATTTAGTTTATTTTTTTATGTTTAGGTTTAAGTTTAAGTTTATTTTCTAGTTTATTTTTATTTTTTATTTTATTTTTAGGTTTAGGTTTAGGTTTAGGTTTTTTATTTTTAATTTTTAATTTTAATTTTTCTTTATGTTTTATTTTATTTTTTTTTTTTGGTTTAGTTTATTTATTTATTTATTTTTTTTATTTAGTTTTTTAGTTATTTTTATTTAGTTTATTTATTTTAGGTTTATTTATTTTTAGGTTTAGGTTTATTATTTTAGTTTATTTATGTTTTTATTTTATTTTTTATTTTATAGGTTTTTTAGTTTATTTTAGGTTTTTTAGTTTATTTATTTTTAGTTTAGGTTTAGGTTTAGGTTTAGTTTATTTTAGGTTTAGGTTTATTTATTTTAGGTTTAGTTTATTTTATTTAGGTTTATGTTTATTTTATTTTATTTTAGGTGTTTATTTTTTTTTTTTAGTTTTTGGTTTATGTTTAAGCATTTATTTTTTATTTTATTTATAGTTTTATAAGTTTTTATTTTTTTATTTATTTATTTTAGTTTATTGTATTTTATTTAGGTTTAGTTTACATTTTTATTTTAGTTTATTTTGGTTTAGGTTTTTTTATTTATTTTATTTTTATGTTTTATTTAGTTTAGGTTTAGGTTTTTAGCTATTTAGGGTTTAAGGTTTAGGGTTTAGGATTTGGGGTTTAGTGTTTAGGGTTTTGAGTTTAGGGTTTATGGTTTATTGTTTTAGGATTTTTTATTTAGGGATTAGGGTTTTGGGTTTAGGGTTTAGGTTTCGGGGTTTAGGATTTAGGGTTTAGGGTTTTAGGGTTTTAGGGTTTTGGGTATAGGGTTTTAGGTTTTTTGGGGTTAGGGTTTAGTGTTTAGGTTTAAGTTTAGGTTTTAGGGCTTTGTTTTTTTTTAACAGAGAACAAATTCAGATTCTTCATTTCTTCTTTTTGATTTCATCAACCAAGTAACACACCAAGTTTTCTAAGACACATGCGACAACATAGAACTGTCTCTACTATAAAGACATAGTTCCATAAGCAGCAGATCAGAATAGTCATTCTTCAATTTCTCTAGTTCCCATCAAAACTGCCCTGTCCTTTTGAGTAGCAGGATCCACCATCATATCCTTGATCTCTCACTCCGCAACAATCATGGTTGTAACCTATGTCGCTCTTCCTGCCTCAATAACCACCACTACTCTGACCACCACCTCCATATCCACCAGCACCTCCAGATCCACCACCACCATTGTGATAAGCGTCGCCTCCGCCTTCGCCTCCATCACCAGTTCTAGGCCCGACTGGTTATGTGATGTTCCCGCTGTACCCATTCTCGGGTTTAGGTTTTGGTTTCGATTTATTAAGTTGTAGGTTTTAGGTATATTTTTTAGTTTATTTAGTTACTTTAGGTTTAGGCTTAGGGTTTAGGGTTTAGGGTTTATGGTTTTGGGTTAGGGTTTAGGGAATAGGGTTTAGGGTTTAGGGTTTATGGTTTTTTTTTGAAAGATAAAATTTTATTACCATAAAAGGAAAATATATAATGTCCTTAAAAGGGGTAAAGCTCTAAAATTCTACTATTCTCACAGCTAAGAGAAACCTAAAAAACTAAACTCCCATCTAAGTACATGAGAAAAATATAAAAGAAAATAAAAGAGCAAATAGAATAAAAAAAAGCATAATAGAAAAAGTCATAGAGTAAGACTAAAACAAATCCTAAAAATATTAAAAAGATGAGTTAGCAGTTCATGATATCTTTGAGATAGCAAGATAAGCAATATCCATAGTAACAACACTTAGGTTGACTGAGTAATGACCATTCACTATGTAAAGTTCCAACTTGTAAAAGAAATATGTAAAACACTACAAAGGCAAAAGTAATAGCTAAAAAGGATAAGGATAAAGAAAGGAAAAGGAGAGAGCAGAGAAAGAGAATGCTCAGGCTCAGTTAGGAACATCGCAAGGGGAAATAATACATATAAGCATCGAAACTTCATAAAGAAGAGTTACAATCATATGTAATGCTACCAACCAGAGAGAAGAGGCGAGTAACATCAAAGCCATCATAGCCAACATATCTGATATAAGCAAACATCCAAGGCTAGTAGTCTATAGAGTTCTTGATCTTAAACCATTAAATAAAGAGCAATCAACCAGCAACCATCTAGAAGCCAAACCACCAAACAAAAACTACAACAGACTAATCATAATAACCCAAAGAGAGGCTAGAATAAAGTTAGAACACCGACAATAACCATTATCCAAATACCCATCCAAGCTCTAAACCAAGGAAAATAAGAACTGGCCATTAGCAAACACCAAGCTAATGCTAATTAATAGAGAAACAACCAACCAAACCAAGATAGGAGCCCTCAAGCCAATGCCCCAACAAGTAGCGGCAAGCCAAACCAGGGGTAACCACAAATGACTAAAGCCTTTGAAACCATCAACTAGTAAAAAGCAATTCTAGTTCAAGAGGAGAGCCCATAAACCAACCAATGTAGAAAATAGAATAAAGGCAGAGAAGAAACATCTCATCCAAACAAGAGTAATAAGGAAAAGAAGACAACAGCCACAAGGCCAAAAAAACCAAGCCAACCTAGGCTGGAAAGACAGGAACCACCATGTAGCAACCACCAGGCCAACCCAAAAGTTAGAGGTCAAAAACATGACACAACTCAGGCCAAAAATGAAAATAAGTTTATGGTTTAGGGTTTAAGGTTTAGGGTTCAAGGTTAGGGTTTAGGGTTTAGGGTTTAGGGTTTAAATGTTTAAGCTTTAGGGTTTAGGGTTTTGAGGGTTTAGGGTTTAGGGTTTTGGGTTGTAGGGTTATGGTTTTGGGTTTAGGGTTTAGGGTTGTAGAGGGGTTTAGGGTTTACGGTTTAGGGTTTAGGGCTACTTTAGAGTTTAGGGTTTAAGGTTTTTTAGGGTTTAGGGTTTTTTAGGGTTTAGGGTTTAGGGTTTAAGGTTTACGGTATATGGTTTAATTTAGGTTTAAGGCTTTCTTTTAAAATTAAGCAAACTAGTGGGTTTAGGTTTACTTAGTTTATTTAGTTTAAATTTATTTATTTTAGTTTATTTTATTTTATTTTTTTATTTAGGTTTATTTTTTATTTTTATTTAGTTTAGTTTATTTATTTTTGTTTAAGCTTTTTATCTTAGTTTTTTTTAGGTTTAGGTTTAGGTCTATGTTTACTTTCTAGTATAGTTTTATTTTTATTTTATTTTTAGGTTTAGGTTTTATTTTTTATTTTATGTTTAGGTTTTGGTTTTATTTTATTTTTTTAGGTTTAGGTCTTACGTTTTATTTTAGGTTTATTTTTTGGTTTAATTTTTTTAGTTTAGGTTTATTTTTAGTTCATTTACATTAATTTAGTCTAGGGTTTAGGTTTACTTTATTTTAGGTTTACGTTTATGTTTTTTTTTATTTTAGTTTAGGTTTAGGTTTCTTTTATTTTGTCAATTTTAGGTTTAGGTTTCTTTTTTAGTTTAAGGTTTAGGTTTTATTTTTAGGTTTATTTTTGGTTTAGTTTTTATTTTATTTTATTTTAGGTTTATTTTATTTTTATTTTATGTTTTGTTTTTTATTTTATTTAGGATTTTTATTTTTAGGTTTATTTTATTTTTAGTTTACTTTAGGTTTTTATTTATTTTATTTTAGTTTTGTTTTTTATTTTTATTTTTATTTTATTTTTAGGTTTTAGTTTAGGTTTTTTTATTATATTTTTATTTTATATAGGTTTTTTATTTGATTTTATTTTTAGGTTTTATTTAGTTTAGGTTTAGATTTTTAGGTTTTAGGGTTTAAGGTTTAAGGTTTAGGGTTATAGTTTGGGATAGTTTAGATTTAGGGTTGTAGGTTTAGGTTTATGGTTTTGGGTTTAGCAATAGGGTTTAGGGTTTTGGGTTATAGAGTTTAAGGTTTAGGGTTTATGGTTAATTTTAGGGTTAGGATTTTTATTTTTATCTTATTATTATCATTTTTTTGAATTAAGTAAACTCTTAGGTTTAGGTTTATTTAGTTTATTTAGCTTTTTTTATTTTATTTAGTTTATTTTATTTCTTATTTTTATTTAGGTTTATTTTTATTTTAATTTAGTTTTGTTTATTTATTTTATGTTTATTTATTTTAGTTTAGGTATTTTATTTTAGTTTATTTTTTAGGTTTAGGTTTAGGTTTATTTTTTAGTTTATTTTTAATTTTATTTTATTTTATAGGTTTAGGTTTTATTTTTTATTTTTAGGTTTAGGTTTATGTTTTTATTTTATTATTTTTTTAGTTTTAGGGTTTAGGTTTTTATTTTAGGTTTTTTTAAGGTTTTATTTTTTAGTTTAGGTTAATTTTTTATTTATTTTATTTTATTTAGTTTAAGTTTAGGTTTAGGTTTAGTTTATTTTAGGTTTAGGTTCAAGTTTTATTTATTTTAGCTTAGTTTATTTTAGTTTAGGTTTAGGTTTATTTTATTTTAATTTAGGGCTTAGTTTTTTTTAGTTTAGGGTTTAAGTTTTATTTATTGCTTCTTTTTTGGTTTATTTTTTAAGTTTAGGTTTTTATTTAGTTTTTATTTTATTTAATTTTCTTTTTAGGTTTAGGTTTAGGTTTAGGTTTAGGTTTAGGTTTTGGTTTAGGTTTTAGTTTAGGTTTTAGTTTTATTTTATTTTTTTATTTTATTTTTGTTTAGGTTTGTTTATTTATTTTATTTTTCAAACTCTATTGGTGCATCTTTGACTTCAAAATCATTTGGATCATCTTAAGTTTCTAAGCGTAGCTTCTCATATGAGTTAATGTGATTTGAAAAGAACCTATCAGATTCCAAATGATTGGTAATGACTAAGTAGTAATCGTCATCATCGATTGGACCCACTGTATCGAATCCTAGTCTCAGTCTTGATTGAGAGCTTTTTCATTTGTTCTTCCATATTCTTTCAAAGTAGTCTGACTAGTGCTTTGACCAAGTATGTAGGATTAACCCTTTCTTCAAATTATGAACACAAGGCAAGTACTAATCAAAAAGTAATTCTATTAATTCTTTATATGAATTATCATCAAGTTCTACATCAACTTCTTGATTTGAGGATGATGCTCCCAGAAAGAACCTCTGAGTCTTCACACTTGTGGATGACTTAGGGGCTTCTTTAACTACCAAACCCTCAGCTTTTTGAGAGGAAAGTGGGGTTAGAGCTAAGGTTCCCAACTAATGCCTAACTATTTCACATATAAACTTGGATACACTTATGCTTTGCTTTGGAACCCGATCTTCATCACTATCTAGCTCAAGTGTCACCTCCAAGGGATTTTACTACTGAGAAGAGCTGGTTGATGTGGTAACCATCTAAGACTCAACCTATGAACTATATTCTAAGTCTATATGGATAGCAAGTGTACTCTTGGTAGCTAGGACATATCTTCTATTGGGTGGCCAATAAGGAGGTTCTACCCCTGGAACTACCTCTAAACTGGCCCCTTCCTCTACCTGGTGGAGGTCAGGTCGTCCTACCCATATATTCAAATTCAAATGACGTGGGTAGAATCTGCTCCACTTCCTCCTCCAAGTTTATTTCCGCTCCATTTTATTTTCTTTTCCTTTTTTTCTTTTCTTTTCTTTTTCTTTTTCTCTTTCTCTTTCTCTTTCTTTTTCTTTTTCTTTTTTCTTTTTCTTTTATTTATAACTTTGGCCAAGTTCACGAGAATAGACTTGTTGATTTTGAAGGAGGTAGTAAGCTGCATCCTTATATATGCTGACCTCATGAACTATAAATGGCTTGAGATCTCCTTTGACACAGTAGACGATCCCACCTCTCACAAACTTCATACATTGATGTAGAGAGGATGGAACTATGTTTTTCTCATGTATCCATCGTCTCTCAAGCAATGCGTTGAAAGAAGTATCTGAGTCTATAATATGAAAGTTAGCTTTAGTCTTCCAATCATCTATCTCCAAGGGTAACACTATGGAGCCTAAGGCCTGTTGACCTCACTTTTGGAGTGTAGATTCAATCTTCCCATATTAGACTTAGGAGTCTTCTAGACACTAAGACTTTAATAGTCATAAGACATTTCTAACAATTAGGTAAACACTTAACCTAAGCCTAAATACTTAGAAGGGTTAACCATCGGTTTAGGTTATGCCTTAGGGATTAAGGTAATATACCTACCCTACAACCCAAATCCAATCTATGTTCACCTTCTTAAACCAAACCTCAAGTTCAATTCAAACATGAAACTCAAATCCAAATCTACACCCAAATTCTAAAACCAAATGATTGAAGTCCATGATCAAATCCAAACTTGAAACCCTTCCTATGACCTATCCAATGGACTTAGCCAAATCTTAATCCAAATCAATCCAAAATCAATTGATTTTCTCATAATCAATTTATATATTCAATCATATTCCTAAATATAAATCAAATCTACATTCAAATAATCAAAACTAAATCAAATTAAATCAAAACCCTTCTTAAGCCATATGACATATCCCATGGACTTAGCCAAATCTTAATCCAAATCAAGTCAAACTCAATTGTATTTTTTACAAATCAATCATATTTTTAATCATCTTCATAAATTTAAATGAAATATACATTTAAATCATCAAAACTAAATCTAACCAAATGAAAATCCAAACCTAAGCCACATGACCTGACTCCATGGACTTAGCCAACTTCCTTCATTCCCAAACCCAAATTCAATTGATTTTATCATGAATCAATCATACCTTCAATCATATTCACAAATATAAATGAAATCTACAATCATCAAGCCAAACCAAAATCAACCAAGTAAAACCCTTAACCCTTTTGACTTGAAATGTTCAAATGAACAAAACCCATTTGAACCCAATTGCAATTGAATTTATATATCAATCCCAAATCCATATATAAACTCAACTAAATCAAACTCAACCAAAAATCAAGCCAACTAAACCTAATTGGTCCACTTGACCCAAAGTGGGCAATTTGACCTATTTGACCATCATGATTGTTAATCACCTTAGGTTGATCAATTATCACAATTTAGGTCAAACCAAGTCAACTTGGTCATTTGACCAAGTCAACCCCTTAACCCATATAAACCCAAACTAGCTAAATTGAAACTTAAGCCAAATCCCTTGAAACCAATGATTCATACCAAATCAAAATCAATATTTAAATATGAAGTGACCTTCAATTGAGTCAAACCAATTTCCATCTTGACCCCGACCCAAATTGACTTAAAAGACCAAATTGGGTCAAATCAAAATATAAATCATATTGATTGCAACCAATGGCTCGATTTCATTTCAAATTGATTGTTGAACTTGACCAAAGCCATGATTGGACCCAATTGAGCCCAATTGACCTACTTAGCCTAAATTGACCTAAAGGTTCAAGTTGGCCTAAATCAAAACCAAATCCAAATTAATTGAAATGAAAGCCTATAATCATCTTCAATTGGTCAACTAAACCCAAACCAACAGCTGAACTAAACTAATTTGGCCAATTTGGTCAAATTGGTTAACTTAACCCATTTGACCCAAATGAATTCAAATGAGCCAAAATCAAATCTAAGCTAAACTAAACCAAACCAATTGAACCAAAACATCCCAAATGATAATATGAACTTGGCCCAACCCTTGGTTTGATCCAATTTGACCAATTGGTCAACTTGACCCAACCTAACCCAGTTTGACCTAAATAATTGAGCCAAACCTAACTAAATCAACTCAAATTGACTTGAAATTTGGGCTGACCCACTTTTTCCACATTTCAAATCTGCCCAAGTCAAATACAATGCCAGATGATCATTCTATCCTTGGGTCAAGGGAATCACATGAGACAAATCACCCACGTAAGTGGTCATTTTAATTCATTGGCCACTTGGTACTCTTCCAATGGTCCACCTAAGCACCTAGGACACTGCCCAACTTGACCCAAGGGGTGGTTGGGTCGACCATGACCCATGGGAGGTGAAATCACTCCCCATTAAAGGATTTGAAACCCATAGGACACCCATGATTCCTCCTTAGCAGCCACCTCCACACCTTCAACCAACCAAGCTGAGCCAACTCACCTCTTCCTTGCCACCCATGACTCTCTTAGATTGTTGGACTGCCATTAAAAGCCAAACTTGATCCCATCATCTAATCTAGATGAAGGGTCTACACCCCCTGGATTACACTCAAAAACATATAAAAATTATTCTTCAAAGCCCTAAGTACGCAAGATGAGCCGTTAGAGCCATTCCCTAAGCTCCCAATGCACATTCCTCGATTGAAAATTGCCATTCTCATCTATCCTGAAATAGGACACTCCCATTTTGACCTAACTTTACCATTTCTCCATCAAACTCAGATTAACTTTGCATGCACCTTCCCTAAGCCTCATCGAGCAAGAACAAATCATCTTTCAAGCTTTTACGAGCACCAGGTGTGACTTGATTAAAGTGTGCTCAAATCATCGGTTCATGGTCTTAGTGAACATCAAGGAATTGATACAATTCTTTCAATCAGCTTCATCTCTAGTAGATGAAGTTTCCTCAATCGTTCAAGCCACCGATCTTGAGCTCCAGAAAGGTATGCTTCCAAAACTGTCCTTAGGAAAAAATGGATTGAATATTTTTGAAGAAAACTTGCATCTCATGTGATCTTGACTGTTGGATCCCCTCTGATTGATGTTATGAAGGTGTGGGATCTTTTTGGAGTTGATCCAAGCTCAGATCAAGTGAGCAATGGCAGATGGACTCCATTCTCACACTCGCGTGATGTTAGATCACGCACCTCGTGTGATCAAAATGGACAATCGTGATTAGATTTGCTAAATCAATATGATTTAATCCTATTAAGCTATGGCATTAATCATAGCCATTCAATCATAGATCAGACGGAAGAAAAGAAAGCACATTTGCCGCCGCCATGTAGGCATTGAGTCGGATAAGTTTTAAGTAGCCAATCCCGCGACGCCACATGGAAAGCTCCTCGCATCAGCGCGCCACATGGCGCTAGTAAGATTAGGCTTTAATTAGGATTAATTAATCATTTTTAATGGCTGAAACTTCTAAAAATCATAAAACATCATAGAGAATTAAAGAAAAGCAAATAAATACTCATTTTAATGATATTTCAGAGGAGAATTAATTAAAAATGATCGTAACTAATTTTGAATAGTAATTAAGGTTTAATTACAAAATTAATTAGCTTAATCACTTCTTAATTACTTGAATAATTAATCCCAAATTTTGTGAGTTAATTTAATGGGATGACCTCTGCCTCCCATGATTTTCTTGAGATTTATAACTCACTTAATTAGGAAAACTTACTAATTAAACCTTAACTACTCTTTTAAGTTAATTAATGATTAATTAATCCCATGAACAGTAATAAATTGGTTAATTATGTTTATTAGTCATTGTTTAATAAAAAGTGAACTAAGGAATGGGGTTGGGACCCCTTTTCCTAAGTTCATTTCACCCTTTTTTTGAAATGAAATTAGTTAAGATTTAACTAATTAATTAAATCAATTAATTAAATTGAAATCACAATCTCATCCGAGCTTAATTAATTAAATCATGGGGTAGATCTTTAGGTGTTTAATAACCTAAAGGAGTTTAATGAAATTATGGTAAATCCACATATGTGGAAAAACCATAAGAGTAATTAATTATGTCCCTTAATATAATTAACTATTAATCATGAGCAATTTGCATTAGGCCTATTTTATTTCCTAGGATCATTGCAAGTTTATTTTTCATGCATATCATGTTGGGTCATAATTATTTAATTAATTACATTAAAGTGGCATAAGTAAGGGTAATTAATTCATCTAACTAGGGGTTTAACTTAATTAACCCATAAAATCAACTTAATTACATTTCATTAAATTAAATCAAATCACTAATGTGGGAATGGGTTTAAAACAAAAAGTGATGAGTACTATTCTCCTTTTTAAATCAAATCAAATCTAAAACTTAATTAATAAAGAAGCTTTGGTTTGCTTTAAATAATCTTGTTTAATTTGATTGTCCTTAAGAACTAGTTTGGTTGAATGAATCACATGCTTATATTTGATTGTCCTCTTTCCAATCATGTTAAATTTGGTATGTCAATTGAATTCATGCATCCATCTTTTCAAAATCAAGTAAAATAAAATGTATTTCCTTTATGTAAGCTTGCATATGCTGATTTAATTTAATATATGCATGGCTATTATCACTATTAAATCCAAATAAATTTTTCAAAAGCTTATAAATGAATATTAATATGTGTTATGAAGCTAGTTATAAATACAAAGAAATGCATGTGGTTATAGCTTAAGTTTATGAATGTTGTGTTCTCTTTCCTCTTCATGTGTTGATTTATATAAGATTGAATTGTAATCGATATATAATCTAAACATCTTGGGAACACAAGGCTTAAGCTAGCCCCAATGAGGTCATTTGATTACCTCACTTCCCTAGTTTAACAACGGCACGTACCCATTTGATTTCATTCTTATGTATTTCAATATTAAAATTTAGATAGAGCTTCAATTCATATATATATGATTCAATAAAAAATATATACAATTTTTGCATATTTTTCTTTCCCTCATTTATTTATACATCCATGTGTGTCCAAGAAAAGCAAGTGTATAGTCTAAACATCTCAAGAATACAAGGCTTTAGTTAGTGCAAAGGAGGTTATTTGATTAGTTTAACAAACCACATACCTCTTTATATCTTCATACATGTATATGTATATGTGATTAATGAATGAAAATCCCATTTTGCATTAAAATTTCATGCATTCATAATTGACTAAGTGGTTGAATTAATTAGCCATGTGATTTGGAGCTTACATCTTATATTCATGTATACGAATTTACATATGTTTGAATGCAAATGGGTATATAGTGACATCCAGAATCTGGCTTTAGCTTGCTCCAAGGAGGTCATTTGATTACCTCACTTCCCTTGTTTAACAACGGCAAATGCCTATTTAATTTCATTCTTATGTCCTTTTTGTGTAAGATTTTGGATAAAATTTTAAATTAATATGTTTAAATAATTCAATCAAATAAAATATAAATTCTAAACATACACATACATTCATCATTTAAGTGTGCTAAATTATGTTGCATGTATAAATACACTTAGGATTAAATTATATGCATGTTACATGTGATGGAAAGGAATGCTTTAATATATGTCATGTGGTTGTAATTGAATTAAATTAACCTTAAGATGCCATTCATTTTGAATAGGATTATTTAAAGTGAACCTAAACTTAGGATTAATTAAATAATTTAATAAGACATTCAGTAAAGAGAACTAAATCAAATTAATATACTTTAGAAAGTGACTTAAGGTAGGGATGAAAGACGGTAATCCTCTTTTCCTTTCTTTATAAGACTTAGTTGCTAAAACTAATAAACTAATAAACTAACTAAACCTAATAATGAACTAAGTAAATAATAATAGCTAAAACTAATAATAAAATGAAAAAAACTAATAAACTAAAACTAAATAACTAATAACAACTAACACTAAACTAATAATAAATTAAACTAAATAAAACTAATTACTAAACTAATAACAATAATAATAAACTAAATTAATAATAAACTAAATAATAAATAAAACCTAAATAAATATACAAAATATAATAATAAATAAATTTAAATAACTAACTAATAATAATAAACTAATAAAACTAATAAATAATAATAATAATAATAATAATATATAAGCTAAACAAAAAATTAATAATACCTAAAAAACACTAAATACCAGTAAAACCTAATAACATAGAAATTAAAACCTAAACTAAATAAATAAACCTAAACTTAAGCCTAAACCTAAACCTAAACCTAAAACCTAAAATAAAACCTAAAAAATAAACTAAATAAAAAAAATAAAAAAATAAACCTAAACCTAAACTAAACTAAATAATAAACTAAACTAAAAATAAACCAAAAATAAACCTAAACCTAAACCTAAACCCTAAACTAAACTGAACCTAAACTCTAAACATAAACTAAATAAACTAAATGAAAAATAAATAAACCTAAGCTAAATAAAATAAACCTAAACCTAAACCTAAATCTAAACATAAACTTAAACCTAATCCTAAATAAATAAATAAACTAAACTAAATAAAAATAAACTTAAACTAAACATAAATATATAAACCTAAAATAAAAAATAAATTAAATACACCGAGCTAAAAAATAAAACCTAAACTAAGTCTAAACCAAATCCTGAACCTAAAAACTAAAAATAAACCTAAGCCTAAACCTAAACCTTAAATAAATAAAAATAAACTAAATAAACCTAAACTAAAAAAAAAATTAAATAAAAATAAAAATAAAAATAAGCTAAATAAACCTAAACTAAACTAAATAACCTAAACTAAAAACCCAAACTAAAATAAACTAAATAAAACAAACTAAATAAATAAATTAAATAAATATATAAAAATAAACCTAAATTAAACCTAAACTAAATAAAGCTAAACCTAAACCCTAAACCCAAAATAAAATAAAACAAAATAAACTAAACTAAATAAAACCTAAATCTAAACCTAAATAAACTAAATAAATAAATAAACTAAATAAATAAACATAAACATAAACTTAAATAAATAAATAAACTAAAAAAATAAACTAATTAAATAAACCTAAACCTAAAGCTAAATAAATAAACTAAATAAAGAAATAAAAATAAACCTAAACTAAACCTATACTAAATAAACCTAAACCTAAACCTTAAAGCCAAAATAAAACAAAATTAAATATATTAACTAAAAAAAACTAAACCTAAACCTAAATAAATAAATAAACTAAATAAGTAAGCATAAACCTAAACCAAAATTAATAAATAAACTAAACAAATCAACCTAAACCTAAACTAAATTAAATAAAATAAAACCTAAATAAATAAATAAAAATAAACCCGAACCTAAACCAAAACCTAAACTAAATAAAACTAAATAAACCTTAAAAAAAACTAAACTAAAATAAATAAATAAACCTAAACCTAAACTAAAAACAAACCAAATAAATAAACACAAATAAACCTAAATAAATCAACTAACCAAATAAAATAAAAAAGAAAACTAAAATAAAAATAAATGAACATAAACCTAAAAATAAAAAACCTAAACTAAACAAACCTAAATAAACCTAAACCTAAACCAAAAAAAACTACAAATAAAAAAAATAAACCTAAACCTAAATAAAATTAAATAAATAAACCTTAATTAAACCTAAAGCTAAAAAACTAAACCCTAAACCTACAACACTAAACCCTAAACCCTAAATAAAAATGAAACACATTTGTTCGAGCATCTTCTCTTTCCTCCATTCTCTTTGTGCTCTAGCAAATTTTGTTTCCCCTATGGAGGTGGGTCCCCTTTGTGGCTTTTTCTGCGGTAATTTTGGCTATTGCTTCCATTTTGGCGGGTTCGATCGGCATTCAGCTTGTCCCTTCATGAGCCATTATTGATCATGGTTGTGAATTCTGCTTCCCTGTTGGGAAATTCTGATAATCCAGCTGCTCCCGTTATTATCTCTGGCACTTTGTGGGTTTCTATCTTAAATCCATCACTGGCTTCAAAATCATTCAATGATGTTCTTGCTAGTAAGGATAATTGCACTGGTGAGTCTCTCGAGCTTATTTTGACTTCCTTCTGAGCTGTACCTACGATAATGTGTTCAGATTCAGTTGTGGAAAGGCTTGAGAAGCCTTTTGAATTTATGTTGGTGGGTAAATTCGCTTTGCATCATCTTACTTTGTAGAATATTCGATCTTTCTTCCATAGCCTGAAACTCTCTAGAATTTTTTCTATTTGATTGATCGATTCTTGTCATGTATTGATCCAGCTTTCCAACCATTTGGATTACTCTCATGTTTTTTCTTATTGCTTGTATTTTGTTTTCAATTGCAGATAAGATAGTTCAAATGGATGCCTCTTTTTGATATTTAAGATGAATCTCCTATTGTTCTGGTTTGGATCTCTCTTCTTAATCTACATGTCCATTTCATTAATCATGAATTTTTTTTGCTGTGGGTGCGATGTTCGGTCATCCTCTTCAAGCGGATCAGGCGACTACTTCTAATACTCAGCCCTCTATTGCTCAAATTTTAGTCAAGTTGGATATAATTAAAAATTTCCTGAGGAAATTTGGCTAGGATTAGAGAAATATGGATATTTGCAATAGTGGAATTTGAGAATTTTCTTGTTTTTTGTTCCCATTATAAAATTCATGGTCATGGGTTTTTAGATTATTTTGTGGTTCACCCTCACTTTAAGAAACCAAAATTGTTTAATAATAATTTGGATCAAAACCTTAAGGTGCCCTTGGTTAAAGCACAAAATTCTGCTTCTATGGACATTTCCTTACCTAAAATTGAGGACATTATCTTGATCCACCCACTATTTCTATGGAGAATGCTGCAGTTCTTAAGCCTGATCAATTTTTGGATGTTAGTCATGTTAATAAGGATGCCTTACCCTTCAATGATTTTATACAGTTGAATTCTCTTGATATTTGTAATAATATGGGTAATAATATATTTTTGAAACTTATGGATGATGATTTTATCTCAAATGATTCAATTCTTGATTCTATGCCACCATTAATTGATGATAATATGATCCTAGATGAGGGTTTGAATGGAGAGAAAACTAATGAAAAGGCTTCTAATTCTGACTTGGGCACTTGTGCTTTAATTGGCTCTAATCATTTTCCCGCCTCCTCTTCTAATGTTGAACTGATTTCTATTTTGACATTTCAACCTAATACGGATTTGGAAGAGGGTGAAGTGGCTTGCAATGATGCTTTAAATGTGCAAATTTTCTCCAAAAGCAACCTTGAACAATCTCTCTTAGATGGTGATGTAGTGGATATGAATAATAAGTTCCAAACTATTTTTAAAAAGAAAAATAAAACTAAAACCAAACTTCCTAATTTGCCGATTTACTAGATCCGCTCTTACCAAAAAATAAATGGTTTCTTTATTAATTTGGAATGTGAGAGGATTGATACCTCTCTTAGAAATAGAATTAGAAACTTAGTTTGTACTCATAATATTTCCTTCTTGGCTATCTTGGAACCATTTATTATTCCTTCTAACATTTATTATGTTGCTAGAATGATTGGCTCTTTAGTATATTTTTTTGCTAACTCTAGCAATAAAATTTGGATTTTTTGGAATAGTCCCTATGTTATGTTGATTTTGGATGATGTATCCCAAGTTGTGAATGTTAAGACTACTTATAATAATTTTAGTTATTTTGGTTCCTTTATTTACGCTTCTTGTAATAGAAAAGGTATATGCATTCTTTGGGAGAAACTTATTAGTATTTCTTCTTTTATTGATGCTCCTTGGTTTGTGGGTAAAGATTTTAGTACTATCTCTACTTCATCTGAACATTGTTGTGAAAATGCTCCTAACTTATTTTCTATGGAAGATTTTAATAACATGATCCTTAAATGTCATCTTACTCACATTTGCTTTACTGGGTCTCACTTTACATGGAATAATTATAGACTGTGGCAAAGGCTTGATAGGGTTCTTTTTAATACTCCATGGGTTAAAATTTTCCATATTACTTCTATGGAGAACTTAAGCAGAACCCTATCAGACAATTCTCCCTTGCTTATTAATGTTAATTTTAATGCTACCAAATCCTTCTCCCCTATCCCTTTTCATTTCCAAAATATGTGGCTTATGGATGATAGATTTTTCAATGTTGTTGCTAGTAACTCGAGAGATCCTCTGCATCATGATGACTCTATTTTTGGGATGAAGAGATTGTGGTTCAAATTAAAAAGACTTAAACAATGCCCTTCTTGGTGGAATAAATATTATTTTAAGAATCTTTTTGTCGATATTAATAAAATGGAGAATGAGGTGATCATTTTGGAAGATGTTGTTAATGATCCTTCATAAATTCAGATGTTAGCTCAAGGTAAAGATAGGTTGACATGTTTTCAAGATATGGAGGAGACTTTTTGGCAGCAAAAAACTTCTATGAAATGGATCTCTGATGGTGATCACAATACCAAATATTTCCATGTCATGGTTAGAAAGAAAAAAAGCTATAAACTATATTCATAAAATTAAAATTAATGATGGAGTTTGGTGTATGGATAAAAAGGAGCTTATTGAGTTTGTTGTCCTTTTTATAAAGAGCTTCTAAATAAAAATGTTGCTTATGATGATATTTCTTGGCCTGAAGTTATTCCTAATTTTATTTCAAATGAGGATAACAATATGCTTTCTTCCTTACCTTCTAAGATTGAAATTTCTAATATTTTACAGAACATAAATAAAGACTCTGTCGCTAGGCCTAACGGTTATACTACCTTTTTTGTCCAAAAATGTTGGATTGTCATTAAAGAGGACCTAATTAATGTAGTTCCTGATATTTTTTAGGGTCGTATCCTTCCCAAATATTTTGCTTGCACCTCCATTGTTTTAATTATTAAAAAAGACAATCCTAAAGTTTGGAGTTATTTTAGGCCGATTAGCTTTTGCTCTTTCTTTTAAAAAAATTTATCTCTAAGATTTTGGCAAAAAGATTGAGTATCTCGCTCCCTAAAATAATCTCCCCCAATCAAACTTAGTTTTTTAAAGGGAGATCCATTTCTGATAATGTACTTTTAGCTCAAAAGATGATCCATGATTTGAATGCAAAAGTTCGTAGTGGAAACCTGCTTTTTAAGCTTGACATTTCCAAAGCTTACAAAAATATTGGTTGGGTTTTCCTATATAAAATCTTGGCTTTATTTGGGTTCTCTAATCAATTTATTGCTTTAATTAAGAATGGGATTGAGAATTCTTGGTCTTCTATGCTTCTTAATGGTGATTGCATGGTTTTTTCTCCTCTAATCATGGGTTAAGGTAAGTGACCCTCTTTCTCCTACTCTTTCATTATTGCAAATGGATATCTTTCTAGATGTCTTGAGCATATGTTTAGTTTAATGCCTAACATGTTCTATAGAACCATTGGTGGGTTTCCCATTTTTCACCTTAGCTTTGCTGTTGATTTCATTATATTTTGCAATGCCTCCACTCATTACATTAAAAAATTAAGTTCTTAATTCATCTTGGTAGGGAGAGTGGCTGAATATTAATCCTAATAAAAGTTTTTTTATTACTAGCTCTTCTATCTCCTTATCTAAGATCAATGTTATCAAAAATATTACTAGTTTATTTTATGAAAATCTCCCTATCAAGTATATGGGGACTCTCTTATATAGAGGCACGAAAAGGTCTTCTTTATTTGATTAAGTTATTCAGAAACTAAATAAGAAAACCTCCTCTTAGGATTCATTTAATCCCTTTGGTGCTAGACTTATCCTAATCAAAAGTACTTTTTGCTTTCTGCCAATGTATCTCTTGTCTACTATTATCCATACCTGTTCTATTATTAAAAGGACTAATAGGCTTTGAATAAATTCTTTTGGGGATCTAATACATCTACCAAAATATTACATTGGGCTAGTTGGCATAACTGTTGTGGTACTAATAATGAAGGTGGCTTAGGTTGCAAAACCTTAGAGGATTCTATTAATTATTTTTCCTATAAAATAAGGTGGAACTTTAGAAATAAAGATAGTTACCGATCGAAGTTTATGCATGCTAAATATTGTCAGGGAAAACACCCCCTCATTAGTGCTTTCAAATCTAGGGATTCTCTTATTTGGAGAAGATTTTGTAGTATCAAATGGAGTGGTGTGAATTTAATTTCTTGCGGTATCAATTCTGGTACCTCATTTTTTTGGCAAGATAATTGGGCTCTTGATTCCCTTCTCAATACTCATTCCACTGTGGTGCTTAAGGTTCATCAATTAATTATTATTATTAATTGGGATGTGGCTCAATTGAATAACCTTGTCCCTAATGTGATCATCAATAAAATCCTTAAAATTTGCCTCACCCTAATGAACCAAATTCAAAATTCTTTTCAAAATTCTTATTCTAGAGATTTTATTTTAAGGATGTGTAGCATTTTATCATTTAAATATCAAGAGTCCTTGGTTTTAACTAAAATATGGAATAATAGTATCCCTATTTCATCGATCTTAACTTGGTGAATTCTTAAGCATGATATCCATGTGGATGCTACTCTTAAAAAAAGGTTTCCAACTCCCCTAAATGTCACTTGCTATCACATTGAAAGTGTGGATCATGTTTTGTGAATGGCCCTATTGTTGCTAATGTGTGGAACCGGTATGATAATATTTTTAAGACTTCCACTTTAATGGTTCATTTTCTATTATGCAACTCCTTGAAGCATGATTCTCTCATACTTCTAAGGGTCATGTTAAAATTTCATTAGCTATTACTATTATTTGGTATATTTTGATGGATAGAAATGATGTAAAGCATTAATATTCCTATGAATTATAATTGTATCATTGCTAGATCCAAATATAAAATTTTGTCTTTTTTCAAAGCTAATCTTCTTACTCACCCCAATTTTAATGGGTACAAGTCGTGGCCTTGAAATTTGGGATTAACCTTCCTTGTAATGTCTCTCCTACCCAAAAAAATTATATATTGGATTAAACCTAATTATCATTACATTAAAGTTAACACCGATGGTTCGCTTTAATGGTTGTGGTGGGATTTTGAGAGATCACGGCAAGATTATTTCTACTTTTGCTACCCTTTAGAGCCTTGTTCTATTTTATTTCTGAACTTAAAGGCATTCATCATAGAATTTCCATTTGTTTACAACAAGGTTTTCATAAAATTTGGTTTGATTGATGCTCTCCTTCTTTTAGATTTACTTAAATCTAATTCACATGTTAATGTTGATGTGTTCTATTTGCTTAATCATACTAGAGTCTTCTTCCTAGATTTTCAAATTTCTTATATTTATAGGGAAGGCAATTGTTGTCCTCATTTTCTAGCCAAGTCTTCTTGTTTGCAAATGTTTTCTAATGATGACATACCTTTTTCTTTTAAGGGGTCTTGTGAATCTAGATAAAACTGGTTTGCCTTACCTTAGAGGATTTTAGCTTTTCCTTCTTCCTTTGGACTTTGGCTTTCTATGGTGGTGTTTTTCTTAGAACTGGTTATTTCCTTTGCTAGTTTGGTCTTGAGTTTTATCTTCACCTAAATGTATTTTATTCTCCGCTTGAGTTCTTCCCATCTTTGGCTTGGTTGGGGTTATTATTCTTTTTTTTTTGGCTTTCTCAGTGGTTTTGGTTTTCTCCTGGTGGATGTGTTGTACCTGTGTGGAGGGTGTTGGGTTTTGATTGTCTTTAATTGGTGTGGTTCTCTTTATTGGTTAGATCTCACGTTTGTTTGTCTTGACTTTGTTGGTTTTGGTGTTGTCTGGATGTGGGTTTTTTCTCTTCCTGGGTGTTGCTCACTCTAGATTTGTTACCTACATTTAGTTCTAGCTCTCTTTTTTGGTGGTCATTTTTTTGAGTTTTTCTAGAATGGTTGTTCAGTGGTTGGATGACTTGTCACCTAGTTATTTGCTGATTAGGGTGGTTATTCATGGTGCTTTTGGTTGTCTATTCTCTCATAAGTTTAACCCTTCTCACTACTCTTATCCTTTTGGGTTTTTGGTGTGTTGTTTAGGGTGTGGGTTTCTTGGTTGGGGTTTGATAATCGGATTATGGCTTTAGCATTTATGGTTATGCTACTAAGAGGGATTGGGTTCCCTTGAGTGTTGTTTTCGCTTTGTTGTAGCTTGGAGAACTATTTTTATGCTCTTTTACCCTTACTTTATTTTTTGTTTTGGATGAGTTTGAGGATGGATGAAATTGGATCATTATATCTACTGAATATGGGTTTGTCCTCCCCCTATATTATTGAGGTTTTGCTTTTGGTTTTTGTTCTGAACGCTGAAGACTACTGGTGGGCTATTTTTTGGCCTTGGGTGCTGGTGGTTCTATTGGGTTTATGTTTTACTACTGTTTCTGTTTGTTGGATGGTATTTGGTCCTAATGGGCATTTTCTTTTTCTGTCATTGGCTGTTGTCTCTATCTTTGTAGACTGGATTCTCCTTTCCTTAGATTAGGATTAGTGGCTACTGGTTGTTTCTATCCGCAGGGATAATTTTATGTTTGTGAGTGGATGACTGTTATTAGATTTTTTACTAATGGTTCTGGGTTTCATGACTTGTATCCTTGGCTATTATGGTGGCTTATGGGTGGTCTTCCTTCTTGCTTGATTGGTTGTTGGTGGGTTAGTTAAAGGAGTATTTATTTTGGTTTAATTTTCCTGCTCCTTTGGAGACTATGCTAGGAACTCATTGCTTATCTTTCTATCA
The DNA here is from genome assembly GCA_021442155.1 of Cymbidium sinense. NCBI lineage: Eukaryota > Viridiplantae > Streptophyta > Magnoliopsida > Asparagales > Orchidaceae > Cymbidium > Cymbidium sinense. Next base: position 155,944,162 of record CM038214.1, read on the forward strand.
TTCTTTTCTTCTGGTTTCTTCCTAATGGGATTTTCATTCTGGCCTATGGCTAAACCTTTCCCCTTTCCTATTTGGATGGTTGCCTTGCTGCCTAACCCTCTTGCTATTAGTCTCTTAGATTGGCTATTATTGCTTTGGCTCTTGCATGTCCTTTTAATGGAGGATCCTACCACTATGTGTGTTTCCTTTTTTCTTTGTCTTATCTTTGTTTAGTGCTTTTCTCATATTGATGTTTGTTCCTAGTGATTTTGTTATCCATTCTTGGTGGTGGCTTTGGTGGTGCTCCTCCGTCCGGTGTTATCTGGTGGTTTATCTCTAATCTATTATACCGAACTTAATATCTCTCTGGGTGTTTGGAGGTTATATTTGCTTTGAAGTTTTATGTAGGTTCAGGTGATGATCGCCCTTAGATAAGATGCTACAAGAGGGCGATGATGGCCTTGATGTTCCCACTCTTTCATCTTTTGGCTGGTAGAGCTATATGTAATTGTAACCCTTCACCTGAAGTCTGGATGCTTTCATATAGCGTTTCTCCTTGAGATGATTGTAACTAAGCCTGAGCCTTTTCTTTATCTTATTCATTTTATCTGCTCTTACTCTTTATGCTTGATTAATTATTTGATTATTTGTACTCATCCCTTTGAAAGCATGTTGCAGATCTCTTTTACAGGTTGGGAGATTATTGATGGTGGATCGTGCTAGTTTCAAAAGGAGCCGAGGAAGTTTGCTGCTGCTTACATGGACATTCTTTTGTGGATTACTATTTCTATTTTCCTTTGGTTGCTTTCATTAACTATTGTATTAGTCAGGGGGCTTATCTCTTTAGGACTTTTTGTAGCTCTTTGAGCATTAGCTTAGAGATTTGCCCCCTCTAAGGACTTTGTACCTTTTCTTTGTGGCAATAGAATTTTCCTAATTTCCCTATAAAAAAACCCTAAATCCTAAACCTAAAATCCTAAACCCTAAAATCCTAAACCCTAAACCTAAAACACTAAATCCTAAAACCCTAAACCCTAAACCTTAAACCCTAAAACCTACAAACCTAAACCTTAAACCCTAAACCCCAAACCCTCAACCCTAAACACTAAACCCTAAACCCTAAAACCCTATACCTAAGCTAAATAAAACCTACAAAAATAAATAAATAAATCTAAACCTAAATAAAATTAAAAAAATAAAATAAGATAAAAACATAAACCTAAAAAATTAAAAAATTAAAAAAAATAAAACTAAATTAAAATAAAATAAATAAAAACTTACACTAAACTAAAAAAAGTAAAATAAACCTAAAAATTAAAAAACTTAAATAAAATAAAACTAAATGTAAAATAAAAATAAAATAAAAACTAAACGGGAAATAAAAATAAAATAATATTAAAATAAAATAAAAAAACCAAATAAAAACCTAAACCTAAAAAATAAACCTAAAAATAAATAAATAAATAAAACCTAAACCCAAAACTAAAAAAAATCTAAACCTAAAATAAACAAAATAAAATAATCTTAAACCTAAGCTAAAATAAATAAAACCTAAACCTAAACCTAAAATAAACTAAACCTAAACCTAAAAATAGAAAATAAAACCTAAACCTAAAAAAAATAAAATTAAAACTAACCTAAAAAATAAATCTCAACCTAAACTTAAACCTAAAAAATAAACTAAAATAAATAAACCTAAAATAAATAAACGAAATTAAAAAAATAAAAATAAACCTAAATAAAAATTAAAATTTAAATAAACTAAATTAAATAAATAAAATAAAAATAGCTTTACTCAATTTAAAAAAATAATACAAAAAACAAAACCCTAAACCCTAAATGTTAAATTCCAAAACCAAAAATCCTAAACCATAAAACACTAAACCCTAAACCATAAACTCTAAACCCTAAAATCAGCAACTCTAAACCCTAAACCCTAAACCTTAAACTTAAACCCTCAACCCTAAACCCTAAAACCCTTAAATTTAAACCTAAACTAAATACAACTAAAAAATAAAATAAATAAAAAACCAAAACAAAAATAAAATAAAAAATAAACCTAAAAAATTAAAATAAAAACCTACACCTAAACCTAAAAGTAAAAAAATAAAACCTAAACCTAAAAAATAAAATAAAAATAAAACTTAACTAAAAAATAAACCTAAACTTAAAACTAAACCTAAAAAATAAAGTAAAATAAAAAATCTAAACTGAAATAAGTTAACCTAAAATAATTAAACTAAACTAAATAAAAATAAAAAATAAACCTAACTAAAAATAAAAAATTAAATAAATTAAAATAAATTAAATTAAAATAAATAAAAATAGACTAAATAAATGAAAAAGACCTAAACCTATCAGCTTATTTAATTTAAAAAAAACCTAAACCCCAAATCATAAACCCTAAACCATAAACCCTAAAATTAACCCTAAACACTAAACCCTAATCCTACAACACTAAACCTACAACCTTAAACCCTATACCTTAAACCCTAAACCCTAAACCCTAAACCCTAAAGCCTAACCCTGAACTCTATACCCTAAATTCATAAACCCTAAAACCCTAAACCCTAAACCTTAACCTCTAAACCCAAAACCCTAAACCCTAACCTTAAAAGATAAACCCTAACCACAAAACCCTAAACATAATCCTAAAGTAACTAAATATATGATAAAATGAACCTAAACCCTAAAACCAAATAAACCTAAACCTAAACCCCAAGCTATGGAATAAGTGATTTGTTCTCTTCAAGAGACTGTCTTAACTGATCCCAGTAAGCTTGATGAGCTGAGCATTGCCAAAGATAACTTGATTAATCACCAAAATATGGAGGAAACTGATTGGCATCAAAAAGCCGCTAGCAAACATATTGTTGATGGCGGCAGAAACATAAGGTATTTCCATGCTATTTGCAATAAACAAAAAGCATTAAATTCGATTAAAAATTAAGAACTCTAATGGTGACTGGATAACTAATAGCAATGAAATTAAGGAGTCTGTCATACATCACTTTCAAAATTTATTAAATTCTAACCCTTCGTTAGAAACCCCCTCCAACACCCATCTCATCCCTTCTATGATTAACAATGAGGAGAACCATGTGCTCACAATGCATCCCTTAGAAGTGGAGATTAGTAGTACTCTCAATAGCATGAACACGATTACATTTGGCCACGATGGCTATATGACTCATTTCTTTCAGCATTGTTGGCCTTTTTTAAATTCTCGATCTTGTTCTTGTTATTGATTTCTTTGATGGCGACTCTATTCCCAGATATTTTTCAAGTACTTCTATTATCCTTATTCCTAAATTCAACAATCCTGAATCTTGGGGCAATTTTAGACCTATTAGTCTTTGCAACATTTTCCAAAAACTCATTGTTAAATTAATTAATAATAGGATTAGCCCTCTACTCCCTAAAATCATCTCCCTTAATCGAACTGGCTTTGTTAAAAATAGAGCCATATCTGATAATATTCTTCTCACTCAAGAGCTAGTTCATGACATTGATATTCCTTCTAGAGGAGGTAATATCCTCTTCAAACTGGACATCTCTAAAGCCTTTGACAACCTCTAGTGGGATTTCCTCTTTCAACTCTTACATTTATTTGGTTTGTCTGATAATTTTATCCGGCATATAAAAAGTTGTATCACTAATGTCTGGTTTTCTGTTATCATGAATGATGAGTCCCTTGGTTTCTTTACTTTGAGCCATGGTTTGTGATAAGGTGACCCTCTTTCTCCTTCTCTTTTTATCATTACTGTAGAATATCTTTTGAGGGTCCTCAATGATCTTTTCATTAAAAGTCCTAACATGTTTTTTAAAACTCATGGTGGTTTTTCTGTTTCTCATCTTAGCTTTGCTGATGATTTTATAATCTTTTGCAATGCCTCTCTTCAACATGTTAAAACAATTAAGAATCTCTTAAATGATTTTGGCAAAGTTAGTGGTCTCTTTCTCAATGAAAGAAAATGTTGTTTTATTCCCTCAGCTAAGATTCCTACCAATAGACTAAATCAAATCTCCAGAATTACTAATTTTAAGCAAAATTAACTTCCCATTTATTATCTCGGGGCTCCACTTTTTAAAGGACAGAAAAGATCTCATCTTTTTGATGACCTTATTCAAAAAATATCTAATAAAATTTTGGTTTGGGAATTTCATTTACTCTCTTTCGGTGTTAGGCTCACCTTGATTAAGAGCACTCTTAATTCCATGACTTTATATCTCATCCAAACCATTGTGTGACCATTTCTATCATCAGCGTTGAGCGTCTCTAAACAAATTTTCTGCTCTAATACCTCCTCTAAAAAAGACCTTGGACCTCTTGGTTTAAAAGTTGTGGCACTTTTGATGAAGGTGGTCTTGGTTGTAAATCCATAAAAGAAGCTATCAATGCCTTTTCCTATAAACTGGTGGAATTTTAGGAGTAATCATAGTCTTTGGGCTAATTTCATGACGCTAACTATTGCCGGTAAGCACCCCTCATTTGTCCCTTTAAACCGGTGATTCTCACGTGTGGAAAAGACTTTGTTATCAAATGGGATCGAATAATTATTTTTTTGGGGCATTAACTCCTTCTTTCTTTTGGCAAGATAGAGTGGATGTGGTTCCATTGATGACTTACTCTCCACCCATTCCACTGTCGCTATTAGAGTAAACTCTTTCTAGCATAACAAGAAGTGGAATAATAGTAAGTTTGCTAATTTTATCCCTTTTACTTTCTTGAATATGGTTTCTACTATTCCTATCACTCCTAACAATCAAGACCAGATTCTCTTTAAGCTCTCACATAATGGTGATTTCAACCTCAAAAATGTGTGGCTCCACATTAAAAATAATCATGATTCCTCCTATGTGTTCTCCAAACTTTGGAATAACAATATCCCTACTTCTTATTCTATTCTTACTTGGCATATTTTGAAAAATTTTATCCCTATTGATTCTTGTTGTGGGGTAAAGGGTTTCATTTACCCTCTAAATGTCAATGTTGTTTCCATATTGAGAATGTTAATCATGTTTTTGTTAATGGGGTCATTGCTTCTAAACTTTGGATTTGGTATGATGACCTTTTTAACACTGTCAATTTCAATGGCTCTCTTACTTTATATCAACTTCTTGAAGTCTATTTTGATAATACTATTAAAGGTCACATTAAAGTAATCACTGCTATCACTCTTATATGGTTTATATGGATGGACAGAAATGATACAAAACATTGTAGGATCCCTATGAACCACGTAAGGATTATTACTAGAACTAAATACGAAATTCATGACTTATTTAAAGCCAATTCATTCATTCTGAGACAATTCAAAGGCTAAATTTATGACCAATAAAGCGGGCTTTAACACCGGACCATCCTTGAAATGACAAGATTGTTTATTGGAAAAACCTCTTGACCATATTATTAAAATTATCTTGATGGCTCGTCTATCATAATGGCTCAGTTGTGGTGGCATTTTCTAGAACTCTAAGGGTATAGTACTATGTGCTTTTGCTTATCCCCTTATTTCTTGCACTATCCCATTTACTGAGCTTAAGGAAGTCTACAAAGCCCTTGAGATTTGCCTCCAAAATGGCTGGCTCAATATTTGGATTGAGGTGGATGCTCTTTTGCTGATTGATCTTTTGACATCCACCAAAATGAGCGACCGAATTGTACTACCTCCTCAAGCAAACTAGAGCTCTTCTTTCCCAATGAATTTTAACATCACTCATGTTTGGCATAAAGGAAATGCTTGTGACTACCTTGCCAATCACGGGTGCTAGATCATGGTATCATCTTCTTTGATCAACTCACCTTACCCAAACACTTGTGTGGGCTGGTTAACTTGGACAATTCTGGGTTTCCTTATCTGAGAACTTAATTTAACCTTTTGATGTATATTGTCTATTGGTCTTTTGATTGTATGCCTCTTTATTTTATGGCTTTCTACTCCTTTTTGTGTCTTTTGTGGATGCTTCACACAGATATTACTTACTGTCTTGATCTTGTGCCATGATTTGGTGTTTTAATAGCTTCTCCTTTATTTGGAGGCTCTACTTTTGGCATTTACAGCGATAAAGGGCTGTTGAGCTATGTGCATACTAATACCGCATTGGAATTTTGTTGAGCTATGTGTCGGTGATATTGGTTTTATAACACCACTCTATTTGGGATTTTAATATCAATGCTACCTTCATTCCCTAATCCTAGGGGCTTAATCATTCTTTGGATGGAGATATTTATTTTGTGGGTTTAGTTCTTTGCCATTAATTCACGCAGCTCTTTCTCAAAGATATTATTGCTTGGAGAATCTTAGTTACCTATGTTGTTTCTATGCATTGTATTAGTGTTCATTATGCTAGTTGCAATATATATTTTGATGATTTACTGTTAGGTTATTGGATTTTATTTGATAATGTTTGGTGGCTGGCTTTTGACATGTTGCCTGTCTCCCCTATTACATCTTGGGCTGCTGCTGATATTCTCTTTGACTCTAGTTTTGAGCTGACATTTTCCTTTTATTTCTGGGAGTTATCTTTTATTTTAATTTTCGCATGAAGAGGTTTTTTGGCCTTATTGCTGATATTTATCTTCTTTTGTCATACCGAATCTGGACCCCATTCATCCCCGCTCTCTTTGGAAACCATTTTCGAAGTGTCCCTTTGGTGAGATCTTGTCATGTGCTTTCTTTCCTACCACCGCCAAGGTTACTTTTGCAGTTTACTTATAGATCACCTACCTCCACGACTTATTATTGTGCAAAACTTTGTTATTTCTTGGTTATCTTTTATGCTTCTTTTACTTTGCTTGGAATATCGCATTCGTTGTTTTTTTTGCACTTATTTTTTGAACCGATGGAGTTTCTGATTGATTTTGGCTATTTTGTTCAGCAGATCCTTTTTGTGAATGTTTATGAGATTGGGGCTTTGGTCAATCTCTTTATTGCTCTTGTCTGGAGAGAATTTTTTTTGGCTATTATTGGTCCCACAAGAATGGGTTTTCATGTTGCCTCTCTTTTTGGGTTTTTACTTTATTTTCCCTCTCATTCTGAGCATTGCTGCTAGACTGTATTTTTTGATCTGGAAAGGTCTTGTTATTCCTCTCAATGCTAGTCATTGGTTTTTGAGACCTGTTTCCAGATTGTTTTTTTTGTGACTTATGGATGTTTTTTTATTCTCGATTCACCAACTGTTTGTGTTATTATCAGCTGGGCTATTTTTGATCAAACATGGTGTTACTCTTTTCATCTTGGTTATGATGTAATTCTTCTCTTTTATTATGGGATCGATTTTATGCTCTCTACTCTTAATGGCTTTTCCTATGGTCAACTTGTTGGTATCTCCTTTCTTAGTTGAATTGGACCATGAGGCTACCGTCAATCTTCTTTCTAGACTTGTTTCCCATGCTCATAAGTTTGGAGTTACTTAATGGATTTTCACGCCTTCTTTGAGGTTGTGGGTACTAGTGTTTACTGGTGGAATTACTTGAACTCATTCATTCTCTATTTTATATCTTTGTTCTTAAAGATTGCTTTTCTTAATGGGTAAAACTATAACAATGTCTCCACTATTGGTTTTGGAATTTTGAGTACCTTGCCCAAAGAAGTTTTCTTTGTTTTTCTTCTCTTTCTTTAACATCCTGTCAGTTCTTCCTCGTTGGTTTCCATCAGATGTATGATGGGAACATGCAAATCTTGATGATCATTCTTCCGCTCGCTTGAACTTAATCAATGGTTTATCTTATTTGCATAATTGGGTTATTGGCCAACCTTATTACTATCATTATCTTTGTAATTGGATTAAAGTGTATGCTCTTGAACTATTTGCCAATGTCTCTTACCGATTGGCTTTTGGTGGGAGCTATCATATCCCTCTCTATCTACTTCATTCCTTGATTTTTGTAATGTAGTGAGTTGGGGTTTTTTGACTTTCTTGCTTCTTTTTTAATTACTTTTGTCCAAGGACAATTGAGCATCAAATGGTTGCAACCTTCCTTATTCCTGTAACTTTCTTATTTGGGAAATCCCATGTTTACTTTAATATCTCTTTGCAAGAATGGAATTATATCATTACCTCCATTGTTGGATTTTGGTTTTAGAGTACTTCCAAGTGCTCTTTGTTTTTTGTCTTTTTTTTTTGCTAATATCTCGCGATCTTTCTGTTGTTATTTTCCCTCTCTTGGCTATGATGAGAACATGTAGATCATGAGGAGTACTCTTCTGCTTTAATTGGTCTTAATCACTATTTTACCTTTTATAGATAGTTAGGTTATTGGTCACCCAGCTGGTTATTATTATTATTGCTTTTGGCAAAACTGGATTACTGTTTCTGCTACTAAGCAACCTGTTACTAAACTTTTTGCTCTGATTATCTCTTACTAGAATTTTTTGTGGTGGGGATAGCCTCCAAATAAAGGAGAAGCTGCTCTCTACCTTATTTTTACTATCTGCTACTTTCTTTCCAACCCATCGACTTCACGTAATTATGGTCAATTAATGGGGTTTGACTTTCTGGTTTCTTGCTACTTAATTCACGGCAATGTGGTGTTACCTATTTGTTGTTCTGCTTATTTCGCACTGAAAACCATTTTACTTCTTACTTCTCTTATCTTTTGCCTAGCTTTGTTAGACTTTTGCAGGTCACTGTTAAGATGATCTTAACTAATTCATATTCAAACCTTATCATGCTCTATCTAAATGGGTGGACTTTTAGTGAGCTTGCTGCCTAATGCTGAATATGATGATCTACTTGTATTGGTGCTGGGAATTCATTGACATGGTGTCTTATATCGGGTCTTATAACCAGGATGGGAACCCCTTTCTTATTATGGCTTTGATGACTCTCTATCTACCCTGTATATGGTTTTGATTATATTTGCAGGTACTAAGGATATCAAGACTTTTACCAAATGGATGCTATACAAGTGTTTCTCTTGTGTCCTCTTGTAGGTTTGCTCTAGAGTGTCATGCATTCTCACATCCTGCAGAGCACTGACCCTAATCTTCCATTGGCTTATTATGTTAACCAATTTGTATCTTTTGATTGCTTTCTTGTTTTCTTTTGCTTTTGGCTATACTTAGATAGGGGATTTACTCCCTATGCTGGTTGTAGCTCTTTGAGTAATAGTTCTAGAGTTTATCCCCTTTAAGGACCTTATAACCCTCTTTTTGTGGCAATAAAATTCCCCTACATGGGGTTTCCCAAAAAAAAACCTAAACCGAAAGAAAAAAAATAAAATAAAAAAAAAAAATAAAAAATAAAAATAAAAAATAAAATAAATAAAATAAATAAAAAATAAAATAAAAAAATAAAATAAAATAAAAAAAATAAAAAAATAAAATAAAAACTAAACCCAAAGAATGGGCAGAACCTTGATGGCATGAACATCAACGTCAACCAGGCTCAATCTAGATTTAGCAGTGGAGGTGAAGGCGGAGGCGGCGGTTATCACAGTGGTGGTGGGGATCCGAGGTCGGTGGATATGGAGGTGGTCGAGCGGGTGGTTATGGATGCAGAAGGAGCGATGGAGGTTACAGCCATGGTGGTGGTGGAGGGAGAGATCAGGGACATGATGACGGATCCCACTACTCGTGAGGCCGGGGTGGTTCTGATGGGGATGGGAGAAACTGAAGAACGGTCAATCCGATCTGTTGCTTATGGAACTGTGTCTTTATAATAAAGATGATTCTAGTTATCTAGGGTTTTGATTTGTTTCTATGCATGCTCATTTTATCTATTTCGTGCCAGTGCCTTAGAAAACTTGGTGTAAAAGAAGAAATATTGAATTTGGTCTGCTAAAAAAAGACCAAAAACCCTGAACCCTAAACTAAAACCTGAACCCTGCACCAAAACCAAAACTCTAAACCTTAAACCTTAAAATAAAAAAATAAAAACTCTAACCCAAAACCCTAAACCCTAAAACTAACCTTAAATCTAAAACCTAAACCTTAAACCTACAACCCTAAACACTAAACCCTAAACCCAAAACCAAAAACCCTAAAGCCTAAACACTAAACCCTAAACCCTAAACCCTAAACCCTAAACCCTAACACCCTAAACCCTAAAACTAACCCTAAACCCTAAACTCTAAACCCTAAACCTTAAACCTACAACACTAAACCCTAAACATTAAACCCAAAAACCCTAAACCCCAATCCAAAACCCTAAACTCTAAACCCTAAACCTTAAACCCCAAACCCTAAACCCTAACAACCCTAAACCCTAAAGCCTAAACACTAAACCTAAACCCTAAACCCTAATGATAAACCATAACACCTAAAACCCTAAACCCTAAAACCCTAAACCCTAAAACCTTAAACCCTAAACCCTAAAAACCTAAAAACCTAAACCTAAAAAATAAAATAAAAATAAAAATCAACTAAAAAATAAACCTAAAAAATAAATAAAAATAAAAAACCTATACTACAATAAATAAACCTAAAATAAACTAAATAAAAATATAAAATAAATAAAATAAAAAAATAAAAATAAGCTAAAATAAATAAAAAATAAGTTAAATAAACTAAAGAAACCTAAACCTGCTTAATTTAAAACCTAAACTAAACTTAAACCTAATCTAAACCCTAAACCTAAACCCTAAACCTAAACCCTAAAACTAACCATAAACTAACCCTAAACTATAACCCTAAACTATAAACCTAATCTCTAACCTAAAACCCTAAACCCTAAACCCTAAACCTTAACCCTAACCCTAATCTTAAACCATAAACCATATAACCTAAAACCCTAACCCCAAAATTAACCCTAAACCCTAAAAACCCCTAAACCTTAAAGCCTAAATCCTAAACCCTAAATCTTAAACTAACCCTAAACCCTAAACCCTAAACCCTATAAACCCTAAACCCTAAAGACTAAACACTAAACCTAAAACCCAAAACATTAAACCCTAACCCTTAACCCTAAAAGCCTAAACCCTAAAACCTTAAACCCTAAAAACCTAAAAACCTAAACTTAAACTAAATAAAACCTAAAAAAAAACCTAAACCTAAATAAAATTAAAAACTAAAATAAAATAAAAACTAAAACTAAAACCTAAAACTAAACCTAATAAAATAATAATAAAAAATAAAAACTAAAATAAAATAAAATAAATAAAAACCTAAACTAAATTAAAAAATAAAAAACCTAAATAAAATAAAAACTAAACCTAAAATAAAAATAAAAATAAAATAAACCTAAATTAAAATTAACTAGAAATTAAATAAAAACCTAAACCTAAAAAAGATAAACCTATAAATAAAACTTATAATAAAAAAAATAAACCTAAAACCCTAAACCTTAAACTAAAAAAAACCTAAACCTAAAATAAAAATTAAATAAACATAAACCTAAACTAAAATAAACTAAACCTAAACCTAAAACTAAAAAACTAAACCTAAACCTAAACCCAAAATAAAATTAAATAAACTAAAAATAAACTTAATCCTAAACTAAAAAAATAAAATCTAAAAATAAACCTAAAAAAAAGCAAATACCTAAACCTAAAATAATAAAATAAAAACCTAAACCTAATCCAAAAAATAAGAAATAAAAACTAAACCTAAAATTAAACTAAAATTAAAACTAAACTAAAAAATAAACAAAAACCTAAACCTAAACCTAAAAAATAAACTAAAATAAATAACCTAAACTAAAATAAATAAACCTAAAATAAATAAGACAAACTAAATAAAAATAAAAAATAAACCTAAATAAAAATATAAAATAAAATAAGATAAAATAAATAAAAATTAAACTAATTAAACCTAAACCTACCAGTTTACTTAATTTTTTGTAAAAAAAGCTTTAAACCCTAAACCCTAAATTATAAAACCTAAACCCTAAAACTAACCCAAAACCTACAACCCCAAACCCTAAACCCTAAAACTAAAACCTAAAAAACCCTAAAATTAAAACCCTAACTCTAAACCATAAACCCTAAAGAATAAACCCTAAAACTCTATACCCTAAAACCTAAACCCTAAAACCTAACCCTAACCCTAAACCCCAAGACCTAAACCTAAACCTAAAGTAACTAAATAAATTTAAAAAAGAAATCGAAACCTTAAAACCTAATAAACTTAAACCCTAAGAATGGACAGAACAATGAGAGAAAGAACATCACCGTCAACTAGGCTCAGTCTAAATATGGCAGTGGAGGCAAAGGCGGCCGTGGTGGTTAACGTAGTGGCAGTGGGGGATCTGGAGGTGCTAGTGGATATGGAGGTGGTGGTCAGAGCAATGATGATTATGGAAGTAGGAAGAATGACAGAGGTTACAATCGTGGTGGTGGCCGAGGGAGAGGTTGGGGATATGATGGTGGATGGCACTACTGAGAGGCCCTGTAGGATGGGAAATAGAAATTAAGACCAGCAATTTGATCAGCTACTTATGGAACTGTCTTTACACTAGAGATGATTCTAGTTATCTAGGGTTTTCGATTTGCTCTATGCGTGCTCATTTTTTATCTATATCATCACTTATGTCTTAGAAAACTTGGTGTGTTACTTGGTTGATGAAATCGAAAAGAAGAAATGTTGAATCTGAATTTGTTCTTTGTTAAAAAAAAACCAAAAACCCTAAACCCGAAACTAAAACTTGAACCCTAGAACTAAAACCTAAACCCTAAAACCCTAAAACCCTAAACCCTAAACCCTAAACCCTAAACCCTAAGCCCTAAAACCCTAAACCCTAAACCAAAACCCTAAAACCTAAAACCTAAACCCTAAACCCTAAACCCTAAACTCCAAACCCTAAACCCTAAACCCTCAACTAACCTTAAACCATAATCCCTAAACACTAAACCCTAAAAAGCTAAAAACCTAAACCTCAACTAAATAAAACCTAAAAATAAAATAAATAAATAAAATGTAAACCCTAAACTAAAAATTAAAAATCTAAACCTAAAATAAAATAAAATAAACCTAAACCTAAACTAAAATAAATAAAACCTAAACCTAAACCTAAACCTAAACTTAAACCTAAACACTAAATAAAATTAAGTAAATAGAAAATAAACCTAAACCTAAACTAAACATTAAAACATAAAAATAAACCAAAAACCAAAACCTAAAAAAATAAAATAAAAACCTAAACCTAAAAATAAAAAATAAAACCTAAATCTAAAAAATAAAATAAAAATAAAAAGAAAACTCAACTAAAAAATAAACATAAACCTAAACCTAAACCTAAAAAATAAACTAAAATAAAAAACCTAAACAAAATAAATAAACTAAACTGAATCAAAATAAAAAATAAACCTAAATAAAAATAAAATAAATTAAAATAAATAAAAGATAAACTAAATAAACTAAATAAACCTACACCTGCTAGATTACTTAATTTTTTTTAAAAATCCTTAAATTTTAAACCATAAACCCTAAACCTACAACCTTAAACCCTAAACCCTTAAAAACCCTAAACCCTAAACCCTAAACCCAAAACTAACCCTAAACCCTAAACCTAACCCTAAACCCTAAACATAAATTTCTTAACTAAAATCCTAAACCTTAAATCCTAAACCCTGAACCATAAAAACCCAAAAGCCTAAAGCCTAAACATGAAACTAACCTAAACCCTAAACCCTAAACACTAACCTTAAACTCTAAAACCCTAAACCCTAAAACCCTAAACCCTAAACCCTAAAAGCTTAAACCTTAAAACCTAAACCTTATTTCCTAAACCCTAAAACCTAACCCTAAACCCTAACCTAAACCCAAAACCCTAAATCAAACCTAAAGTAACAAAATAAATTTAAAAATGAACCTAAACTGTAAAACCTAATAAACCTAAACCCTAAGAATGGGCAGAACCTTGTTGGCAAGAACATCGCCATCAACTAGGCTCAGTCTAGACATGGCAGTGGAGGAGAAGGCAGAGGCGAAGGTAGAGGTGACAGTTATTAGAGTTGCAGTGGAGGATCTGAAGGTGCTGGTGGATATGGAGGTGGTAGATAGTGGTGGTGGAGGCGAGGAGATGGAGGTTATGACAAGTTGATGGCGGGAGGGAGAGATTGGGATATGATGGTGGATCATGCTACTCGAGAGGCCGGGGTGGTTTTGATAGGAACTAGAGATACTAAAGAACGATCGATATGATTTGTTGCTTATGAAATCATGTCTTTATAGTTGAGACGGCTCTAGTTATCTAGGGTTTTAGATTTTCTCTATGTGTGCTCATTTTTTATCTATGTCATCACTTGTGTCTTAGAAAACTTGGTGTGTTACTTGATGAAATCAAAATGAAGAAATGTTGAATCTAAATTTTTTCTTTGTTTTAAAATAATAATACCAAAAACCCTAAATCCTTAACAAAAACATCAACACTAGACCTTAAACTCTAAACCCTAAACCCAAAACCATAAATCTTAAACCCTCAACCCTAAACCCAAACCCTAAACCCTAACCCTAAACCATAAACTCTGAACCTACATCCCTAAACCCTAAACCCTAAATCCTAAATCCTAAATCCCAAACCTAAACCCTAAAACTTACAACCCTGAACCCTAAACCCTAAACCCCAAACCCTAAATCCTAAACCCTAAAAACCTAAAAACCTAAACCTAAACTAAATAAAACCTAAAAATATAATAAATAAAAAACCTAAACCTAAATAAAATAAAATAAAATAAAATATAAAATAAAAACTATACCTAAACCTAAACCTAAATATAAAAATAAAATAAAATAAAAAATAAAAGCTAAACTAAAATAAAATAAATAAAAATCTAAATTAAACTAAAAAAATAAAATAAGACTAAAAAAACCTAAATAAAATAAAACTAAACGTAAAATAAAATAAATAAAATAAAATAAAAAATAAAATAAAATAAATAATAAACCTAAAAAATAAACCTAAAAATAAACCTAAAATTGAAAAAATAAACCTAAACCCTAAACTAAAAAAAAAATATAAACCCAAAATAAATATAATTAAATAAACCTAAAAAAACTAAACTAAAATAAATTAAACCTAAACCTATAAAATAAACGTAAACTGTAAACTAAATAAAATAAAATAAACTAAATAAAAAATTGTACCTAAACCTAAAAAAACAAAATAAAGACCTAAACCTAAAAATAAAAAATAAAACATAAACCTAAAAAAAATTAAAATAAAAATAAACTAAAAAATAAACATAAACCTAAACCTAAACCTAAAAAATAAACTAAATAAAAAAACCTAAACTAAAATAGATAAACTAAACTAAATAAAAATAAAAAATAAAATAAACTAAACAAAATAAAAAATAAACTAAATAAACCTAAACCTACCGGTTTACTTAATCAAAAAACCCTAAACCCTAAAACTAACCCTAAACCCTAAAAAACCCTTAACATTAAACCCTAAACCCAAAACTAACCCTAAACCCTTAGCCTAAACCCTAAACCCTAACCATAACCCGAATCCTAACACTAAACCCTAAACCCTAACCCTAACCCTAACCCTAAACCTTAAACCTAAACCTAAAGTAGTAAAATAAATTAAAAAATAAACCTAAACCCTAAAACCAAATAAACCTAAACCCTAAGAATGGGAAGGACCTTGATGGCAAGAACATCACTCACAAGCTCGCCTAGATCTAGGTGGAGGAAGGCAAAGCAGGCGTGGAAGGTGGGAGATCTAGAGGTGTTGGTGGATATGGAGGTGGTGGTCAGAGTAGTGGTGGTTATGGAGGCGGGAGGAGCGACGGAGGTTACATGGTGGTGGAGGGAGAGATCTAAGATATGATGGCGATCACGCTACTCGAGAGGCCAGGGTGGTTTTGATGGGAACTTGAGAAATTAAAGAACAACTGATTTGATCTGCTACTTATGGAATTGTGTCTTTATAGTAGAGACGGTTCTACTTATCTATGGTTTTTGATTTTCTCTATGGGTGCTCATTTTTTATCTATGTCATCATTTCTGATTTAGAAAACTTGGGGTGAAACTTGGTTGATGAAATCGAAAAGAAGAAATGTTGAATCTGAATTTATTCTCTATTAAAAAAAACCTTAAACCCTAAACCCTAAACTAAAATTTAAATCCTAAACCTAAAACCTAAACCCTAAACCCTAAACCCTAAATCCTAAACTAACCCAAAATCCAAAACCCTAAACAGCTAAAAACTTAAACCTAAACTAAATAAATCCAAAAACTAAAATAAATAAATAAACCTAAACCAAAATAAAAAAAAAATTAAATAAAATAAAACATAAACTAAAACCTAAACATGAACTTAAACCTAAATAGAAAATAAAATAAAATAAAATAATAACTAAGCTAAAAATAAATAAATAAAAACCTAAACTAAACTAAAAAAAAACCTAAATAAAATAAAAATTAAACGTAAAATAAAAATAAAAGAAACCTAAAATAAAAAAAATAAAATTAAATAAAAACCTAAACCTAAAAAACTAACCAAAAATAAAACTTGAAAGTAAAAATAAAATAAAAACTAAACCCTAAACTAAAAAAAACTTAAACCTAAAATAAGAATAAAATAAACAAAAAAAAATGAAACTAAGCCTAAACTAAAGTAAACTTTACTAAAATAAATAAAACCTAAACCTAAACCTTAAAAAAATTAACCTAAACCTAAACCTAAAATAAATAAAATAAAAATAAAACTAAACCTAAACTAAAAAATAAAACCTAAAAATAAACTTAAAAAAAAACCTAAAACCTACACAAAAAAATATAATAAAAACCTAAACTTAAACCTAAAAATTAAAAATAAAACATAAACCTAAAAAATAAAATAAAAATAAAATTCAACTAAAAATAAGCCTAAACCTAAAATATAAACTAAAATAGAAAACATAATTTAAAATAAATGAACCTAAAATAAATAAACTAAATTAAATAAGATAAAAATAAACCTAAATAAAAATAAAAAATGAAATAACCTAAAATAAATAACAAATAAACTAAAATGTAAACCTGGGTTTACTTAAATTAAAAACAATACCTAAACCCTCAACTGATCTACAACCCTAAGCTAAACTCTAGAAAACCCTAAACCTTAACCCTAAATGCTAAACCTAAATGCATAAACCCAAAACCCACAAAACCTAAAACCCTAAACCCACCCCAAACCTAAACCTAACACTAAACCCTAAACCCAAAACCTTAAAACTGAACCTAAAGTAACTAAAAAAATTAAAAAATAAACCTAAACCTTAAAACCTAATAAACCTAAACTTAAACTCTAAGAATGTGCAAAATCTTGATGACAAGAGCATCATCAACTAGGCTCATTCTAGATCTTGTGGTGTAGGCAAAAGCAGAGGCGGCATTTATCATAATGGTGGTGGGGGATCTGGAGGTGCTAGTTGATATGGAGGAGGTGGTCGAAGCAGTGGTAGTTATGGAGGTGGGAGGAGCAATGGAGGTTACAACCATGGTGGTGGTGGAGGGAGAGATCTGGGATATAATTATGGATCACGCTACTCGAGAGGTTGGGGCAGTTTTGATGGGAACTAAATTAAAGAACGGTTGATTCGATCTACTGCTTATGGAATTATGTCTTTAAAGTAGAGATGGTTCTAGTTATCTAGGGCTTTTGATTTTCTCTATGCATGCTAATTTTTTATCTATGTCATCTCTTATGTCTTAGAAAACTTGGTGTGTTACTTGGTTGATGAAATCAAAAAGAAGAAAGAATATGAATTTTTTTCTATGTTAAAAAAAATCAAAACCGCTATACTAAAACCTAAACCCTAAATCCTAAAGCACAAACCTAAACCTAAAAAAAGCTCTAAACCTTAAACCCTAAGCCTGAAACCCTATACTAACCTTAAACCCTAAACCCAAATCTATAATTCTGCAACCTAAACCCTAAAACCTTAAACTAAACCCTAAACCCAAACCATGCTTAAATTATAAAACCTGAGCTCTAAACCTCAAACTAAACTAAACTAACCTAAACCCTAGCTAACCTGAAACTTTGCCTAAAGCCACAGGCCCTAAAGCCTAAAAGCTAGCCCTAAACCCAGGCCAGAACCCTAAACCCAGGCCCAAAACCTGAGCAAACCTTGGGCTTTAAAACCTAAGAGCTAGGCTAAACTAATTAAAACCTAAAATAAAATAAATAAACCAAACCTAAATAAATAATAAAATAGATGGATAAAGCCTGACTAAACCTAAAAATAAAATAAAATAAACTAATAAAATAAATTAAAATAAAATAAATCAAAATCTAAACTAAACTAAAATATAAAATAAACCAAGATTACAAAACCAAAATAAAATAAAAACTAAACATAAAATAAAAATAAAATAATACTAAAATAAAATAAAATAAAAAACTAAATAAAACAAAACCAAAATATAAACCTAAAATAAACTAAAATAAATAAAACCTAAACCCAAAATGAAAATAAAATCTAAACCGAGTAAAAAAAAATAAATATAATAAAATAAACCAAAACTAAACAAAATAAACTAAACTAAAATTAATAAAACCTAAACCTAAACTTAAAATAAACTAAACTTAAACCCTAAATGAGACAAAATAAAATAAACTAAAAATAAACCTAAACCAAAAATAAAAAAATAAAACGTAAAACTAAACCTAAAATTAAAACATAAAACATAAACCTAAGAAAATAAAATAAAACCTAAACCTAAAATTACAAATAAAAAATAGAACCTAAACCTAAATAAAAAAATTAAACTAAAGAAAAAAATAAAATAAACCAATTAAAAAAATAAACTAAATTAAAAACTTAAACTAAAATAAATAAACTAAAGAAATAAACTAAATTAAATAAAATACAAACAAACTGAATAAAGAATAAAATAAACAAAAATAAAATAAAAAATAAAATGATAATCCTGGACCTCTGGGTTTGATTAATTTTTTAAAAGGCCCAGGCCTACCTAATTCTAATCATGACCCTGAGCCAGAGCACAAAACTAAGCCTGACCAGGCCCCACCTACATCCTAGGCCTAAAAACCATAAGCCCTAAAACTGAGCCTGGGCACTGACTGGGCCCTGGGCCCGCAGGCCACAGGCCACTGGGCCCTGACACTGCTGGGCCCTGGGCCACTGACACTAAACTGGGCCATGAGCCCAAACCACTGGCCTGGCACTGGAGTCTTGGGCCCTGGTGACAGTACTGAGCCACCCAGAGGCTTGAGGCCACTGGAGTCCCAAATCTGGGCTGACCACTGTGGGCCACCAGCCAGGCCCCCCAGCAGGGCTTTGGGTTCTAAACATGACCTGGGAGAGGCTGAGTCTGGGCCAAGGCTGACCATGGGCTCTAGATCTGGGCACTGAGGGGCATGGGCTGAGCTCCTGAGGCCACTGGGCAGAGTCCTGGGCTACTGAGTCCTGGGCCCTGGGCTCACAGGCCTGGGCCCTGACCCTGCCCCAGGCCCTGGGCCTGCTGCCACTGCTACAGGCCCTAGCTGGGCTTGGACCTCTGGCCAAACTGGAGCCTGGGCCATGGGCCTGAGCCCCAGTCACTGATGCTGACCTGGGCTCTAGCCCTGGTGCTGGGCCCTAGCCACTGATGGTGAGCCTAAACCCTGCACTAAGCCCTAGGCCTAAACCCTAAGCCACTCTCTAAACTAAATCCTGGGCCCAAACAACTGACCTAAATCCCACTTCTAGTAAATTAAAATAAACATAAACCCTAACTTAATAACTGGGCCAGAATGGGGGACCTTGTTGCCCGGGGAACATCAATCGGGCTCAATCTAAATCTGGTGATGGAGGCGAAGGCAGAGGCAGCGATTATCACAGTGGTGGTGGGGGATCTTGAGGTGCTGGTGGATATGAAGGTTATGGTCGATTTGTTATTATATGAGAGAACAGCGTGGGTTCTGATCGTGGTGGCAGAGGGAGGGATTGGAGATATGATGGCGGATCCCGCTACTCGAGAGGTCGGGGTGGTTCTGATGGGAACTAGAGAAACTCAAACCTAAACCTAAACCTAAAAAAGAAAATAAAATAAAAAATTAAAGTTAAACTAAAATAAAATAAATAAAAACCTAAATTGAAATAAAAATAAAAAACTTAAAGAAAATAAAACCTAAACTTAAAATAAAAATAAAATAAAGTAAAAATAAAATAAAATAAAAAATAAAAACCTAAACTAAAAAATAAACATAAAAATAAAACTTAAAAATAAATAAAAATAAAACCTGAACAATAAACTAAAAAAAACATAAAACCTAAAATAAAAATAAAATAAACATAAACCTAAACTAAAATAAACTAAACTAAAATAAATAAAACCTAAACTTAAACCTCTAATAAACTAAACTAAAGCTAAATCTAAACAGATAAAATAAAATAAACTAAAATAACCCTAAATCTAAAAAAATAAAACCTAAATATAAACTTAAAATAAAAAATTAAAACCTAAACCTAAAAATAAATAAAAATAAACCTAAACCTAAATTAGAAATAAAAAAACCTAAAATAAAACTAAAATTAAAACATAGACCGATAAACCTAAAAATAAACAAAAAAATAAAAACTAAACTAAAATAAATAAACTGAAATAATGGCTGGATTAAATAAAATAAAATAAATAAAATAAACTAAAATAAAAAAAATTAAATAAACATAAACCTTGGGCTTTTGTAATTTAAAATAAAAATTAAAAATTAAAAATAAAAAAAACCAAACCTACCTAAACACCACAAACCACAAACCCTGAAACCTAAACCTACAAACCTAATCCAGCAGCCCTAAACCTTAGGACAGGCCTGAGCCACTGAGCCACTAAACCTGGCCAAGCTACAAACCTAGGCCAGACCAGAGCTAAACCCCAAACTAATACTAAAAGTAAATGAACACGAATAGATTAAAATAATAAAACCTAAACATAAACAAACTAAAAAAAAAAATTAAAACACAAATAAAACAAGCCAGACCTAAAGCCTTAACATAAAATAAAATAAGATAAAATAAAACTAGGTTAAAATAAAATAAATAAAAACCTAAACTAAACCAAAAAATAAAATAAACCTAACAATAAAAAAAAACTAATAAAATAAAAATTAAACATAAAATAAAAATAAAATAAACCTAAGATAAAATAAAAAAACTAAATAAAAACCTAAATCTAAAAAATAAACCTAAAAGTAAAACTAAAAAGTAAATTTAAATAAAACTTAAACCCTAAACAAATAAATAAAACCTAAACCTAAAATAAATAAAATAAAATAAACGTTAACCTAAACTAAATTGAACTAAACTAAAATAAATAAAGGCTTAGGCTTAAGCTGACAAAATCATTAAACTGAAGCCACAATCTAAAATAAAATAAAAATAGGCTAAAATAAGACTACAAAAAGATGACTACAAATAAATATGAGCTTCAAACTTTAAAAG